>JAFBJT010111393.1:34634-48232 GCA_016785325.1 Chascanopsetta lugubris | reverse complement strand
GACGAGACCCTTTTAGTGAGAAGTGTGTGTGTGTGTGTGTGTGTGTGTGTGTGTGTGTGTGTGTGTGTGTGTGTTCATGCATTGTGTCTCCTCCTTCGTGATGCTGGCTTGAGGACAGCTCACTGTGGCACAGAAGTGGAGTAACCTGCAGTTCTCAGGATGGCCACTGGAGGCTCCAAAAGCGAGTCAATAGACTCCCATTTTGAAACGATGAACATTAGAAGTGAAACACGTTTCATATTAAACATCTCGGAGGGTTCATTTCTAACTCGCTTATCTGTATTGTAAGTTTGAGATTGTGCAAAGTTAAGGGGCGTGGCCTCTGGAGTGAAATGCCCCAATGGAGGCATCCATTGGGGCCTCCAATGGAGTGGATGCCCCATGGGCAGACCCCAGCTCTACCTATGCTCCGCCTCTTTGCCCCTTTTTTGGTTGTACCAGGAAATAGGAGGAGGAGTTAGGCATCGGCAAGATGGCCGACGAGTGAACCGCCCGCTACGGGCTTCACGGACAATGCGGCCATCTTTGCACACAGCCACGCCACGCCTGTCACGCTGCCGCCTTCAGGGACGTCTGAATGTTGAAGTCGTTTTTTAGTCTCTTTGCATTTGCTTCACATCCTCCTGCAGCTTTGAGATTTTATAACAGAGAGGAGAAGAAGAAGAAGGAGAGGAATAAAAGCCCGGCAGCCTCTCTGACTTTCTGTTTGAGCTCGTTTGAAGTCTCCGTCCTCGGCCGCGCCGAAGCCTCCAGGACGTGATACATATTTGATAAGGATCGATAGACGAGCTTCAGAGACAGAGACGGAGGGAAATCGATCTTCCCAAAAGCATCTTAAAACAAAGGTCATCCTCGGGGCCTTCTTTCTCCGGCGCACTCTCACACTCACATCTGTAATTCCATGCCAAAACCAAGCAAATTAAAATTCTAACTGTCTGTGTGATGAAGTCGCAGAGCAGAGCTGGGCACTTGGGCCGACCCGCCGAGTCCAGTGTACGAGCGTCACTGTTTAATAGATGGAGCGAAATCATTTGCCAAAATATGCGTTTATTTCCTGTATGTCTGATTCTTTCGTGCTTGATGTTTGCATGCAAGGAAGCACAGCTGCGCCCGCTAGCTCCTCCCCCTTGCTTTTTTTAGCCTCCAAAATAAAAGTCCCACTTTAGAAAACCACCCCCATTCGTTTGCGGTCCAATTTTTCTGTCCTTTTGTATAAAGGATCTTTTTGTATTCATTCAAGTCAGCTGGTACTTGTGAGGCTCGTAGTGGGCGGTACCACTGCGTAACTCCTCCCACTTCCAGATGCTTCCAAAAATGGGCAAAGAGCCGGAGCACAGGTAGAGCTAGGTGGGGCCATGGTGCTGTCACAGCATCCACAGGTTGGTGCTGGTGTCACTCAAGAGGCCACGCCCCTTAATTATGCACAATTTCAAGCGCTTACATCGCCTGCCTTCGCTTTCTTAGCCTTCAAAATAAAAGCCCCACTTTAGAAAGTCACCCCATTTCGAGTTCAAGTCCCATTTTTCTGTATTTCTGAGCATAATGAAACTATTTGTGAACTATATGTATTCAAATGAACTGCTACTGTCTACAAAACAAAACTCAAATTTTCAAAAATAATTGTATTTTTGTTCAGAATATTAAATTGTTTTCCTGACACACATTTGATAATTACAGATTATGAAGATGTATTGTTTCCACATCCATTTGAGTTTCTTGATAAGAAGGCGTTTGGAGTCATTGTTACTGAAATAAAGATACTATAAAGAATACATAAAGAAATAGCCCATAATACAGTTTAAATAATTTCATAGACTGATAACAAGTCTCGATCTAAATATAATCGCCCATCCCTGAGGTATAGAGAAACAGAGGAAAAGGCTTTTCCTCTGCTCTCAGGTTTATGTGGCGTATGAAGCCGTCCCGCTGACATCCCATAATCACTACGCACATAAAACAATAAAGCAATCTATTTAGTGACGGGAGACTGAGCAGCAGACGACATCCTGGCAGGGCGGCGGTGATTCCCAGCTGATTCTCCATACGGAGACAAAATCAACAACTGTTGCGGCGGGCACCCTTCCATCAGTGTTTACTAATAAACTGTGGCAATATGGCAGCCATTAGGCTGTTTAGGCAGCGAGTGATGAGGGCGCTGATGGCCGGGCGCGCTGGGAGACTGAACACGCTCTCATCTTTAATAGGCAATTTGGCGTCCTGTGATGGGGAAGCCCTCTTTGTTTTGGACGGGAGACAGAAGATGAAATAAGCAGCCGTTCATTCGCCGGAGTGTGTTGTTGTTGTTGTTGTTGTTGTTACGCTGCCGTGTCCTAGATTCCTACGTATCGTCGGCTCGTCTCGCAAACAAACGGAATGATATCAAAGCTGCGTTTAATTTGAACTGCAACTATCCTTTTCAGTTCCGCATTAAAGGTGCAGTGTGTGAGATTTACATAGGGTGCGTATTTTACAGGAGGTGATGAGACCCTTTGAGGGAGAAGTCAGGATAGAGCGGGGATACTTGGAGTGTGTGTGTGTGCGTGTGTGTGTGTGTGTGTGTGTGTGTGTGTGTGTGTGCGTGTGTGCATAATTATGGGGCGTGACCTGTGGATGCCCCACGGCCCCCACGTACATTCCCACAGACAGACATGGCATATGAATGTATTATTTTCATATTTTTGTGAATGCATGATCACCTAAATGAATGCATTGTTGTTTACACTCCGGAAGCGTCTCCTGCATGGAGGCCGCCATATTGCACCACCATGTTTTTCCAGTTGCCCAGAATGAACCAAGTAAACACATTTCAAGTCTTCACGGTTTCCACGGGCTCTTGGAAGTGAAAGGAGAGGTGAGGTCTATTCGGCCGCAATAAGGAACTTCCCGTCTAGATGTCACGAAAGCCTACACACTGGACCTTTAAAGCTATAGTTTGGATTCGTAGGTTAGTGTTTGTAAACACACCAAAGTTAGTCCCATGTGCACCATGGAAGCTACACCACCGTCGCTAACGCTGAGTACCTGCACTGTACCTGTGCAGATGCTACTGCAAGAAACACACTCACATATACCCAAAATACAGAGAGGGCGAGAGAGAGAGAGAGAGAGAGAGAGAGAGAGAGAGAGAGAGCAGCGTCTCTGCAGATTAACACACTCACATCTCGAGGCTCATTAAAGATGAGAGGGATTACATTTGTAAGAGTCTTTACATTGTTTAATTTCTCTGGGATAATCCAGCAGACCAGATTTACATTAGTTCACTGTGCAGGGCAGAGACTGTGTTTCAAGATGGACTTCACTCAAAGGGAGTTCTGCCCGGTGCTTATGAGGCTCAGAGTGGGTGGCGCCAATGCCTAACTCCTCCCACTTGTCCGTTCATCCAAACATTCTGCACAAAGGTGGCGCACAGGTGGGACCGTGGCGCCGTGGCAGCATCCTCAGAACTTGCCGGGTGTCACTCAAGAGGCCACGCCCCTTGATCGAGCGTCATTCCAAAACTCCATCGAATAGAAACGAGCAAGTTAGAAAAAGATTGTGTAGTTCTGACCGGACTTTATACAGGTTTCATTCACCTCTACACATGCGATCTAGGGGGATTGACTGGCTTTTGTTTTTGTCAGCCCCGAGTGGCCACCGTGTGAACTGCAAGTTGAAATACATTCAGGACTATTATTTCTTCGAATGACGTTACAAAGAAAACTTGTGTATCTACTGACCATGGTATTTGTCCCTGAAATACATGAGAGATATTTTCGACTTCTCGCTTTGGGCTCTGATTTTCACGAGTGGGTGAAATTAGCTGAACCGAATTTAGATCTGGATCGAGTCGAGTCTAAATGTGGTTCAACGAGGAGGAGACTGATTTTCCACTTTTCGGTGAAACCATAACACCGCAGCTGTTTACATTTATAAACTCCACCAAAATAACGTGCGTGAATCATCTGTGTACAGTCGAGTGGAGCTCAGTTAGTGGAACTGGTCCACGCTGCCACAGCTTATGGATTACTGTGGAACAACACTGTGTTGAAAATGGACTGGAGCCGGGCCAGAACGGGCCTGGCCTGGCACGGGGCCAAGACACAGATTAGTAATAAGCGTGGCGTGGAGCTAATTACAGCCGGAACAAGCAATTAATTTCTGTTTATAAACTCTCCTGGATGCGGGCCGTGGGATAACCGCGGCCCGTGCATGTGTTGGTGACAGGTGGCGCCGTTCACGCAGGAACCCGCCCATATGTTGCCCACCGATGGGAAATGGAGACATGCTGCATGGCGCGTGCAGTCACACCCCATAATGCAACAGTGTCTGATCCCATCTTACAAGTGACTGAGTGGAAGAGGAGAGGCGCTTAATAACTAATAGGGATTTTTTTCACCCCATTTTTTTCAATCAGGGATTAATGGCCGCTCACAGGGAGGTCAGTCTGCAGGAATACACTAAATCACTCTGAGCCTCTTTAAACTTTCACACTGAGCCTCGGAGCCTGTGGCCCCCTGCTGGGCGTCTTTAACACTGATTAGACCTGATCACGGTTTTAGGGCACCTGCCAGACAGGAGGCGCGAGCACGGAGCTAATTTACTGAGTTGATCCCAAAGCACATGCACAGATTTTTAGGTTTCAGTATTTTTTTTTTTATTAAGATTTATGATTCCATTTTAAGCTGTAACTAATGCAGTTGACATTATTTTTGATGTCTGTCACATGTTTCTCTATCTAAAAGAATGTAATATTTATACACTGATCACATGAGCCCATTCAAGTCCATGGAAGTTGCTCACTTGGCACATAGACTGAAAAGACTTCTTGGTTTAGCTCCAGATTATGCGGCGCATTGAGCATGTGCGGTAGCGTGGCTCCCATAATGCATCAGGGCTCCGAGAATGAGCGGCCGCCATTGAGGCCAATGGAAAAGGATACTTTGCTGACCTGAAGGACCAAAATAGAAATATCATATATTGAAAATATAAAGACTAATAGTTTAGTAAATAAGTGTCCTGCAAAGGAATCTAAATGAATAATGTGGTCTATGGGAAAAATACTTTTGAGGTTGTATGGGGATTTGTTGTTGCAGTACCGTGAGTGGCCACCATAGCCGCCGATGGAATAGGAGACATTTCTGACCTTTAGAACATTTTGACCAAAATAGAAATATCACACTTTAAGAATATAGGTTGCAAAAACTAATAATTTAGTATTTACGTGTCCTGCAAAGGTGTCAAAATTACTATTCTGGTCTATGAGGAAAATGCAGTCTGGGTCACTTGGTGATTTATTCTTGCAGTACCACGAGTGGCCACTGGGGAAGAACCTAACCCTATCCATGGTCTCAATGGCCTCTGAAAACATTTACTGTGATACCGAGCAGTTGAATGATGAACTACTGAAGAAACACACGGAAGAAACAATTCAAACCAGTGTTTATATTCATTCTATCAAACAACCAAATGAATGTAAACATGACGGAGAGAGTGCGCCCCATGTCTGCATGGCATTGGTTCCAGTCCCCTCCTCCTGTGACTGGATCCCTCTGACCAGCTGACTCCTCTGCAAGGTGACCCTCCATCTTCTTCTCCTGCTTCTTCTTGATGTACGAGGCATCAAGCATCATTATTCCTCTTCAAGGCTCGTTTTCTCTCCTCCTGCCTCGTCTTTGACGTGAGCCTTGAGAATGCGTGCACGCACACACACACACACACACACACACACACACACACACACACACACACACACACACACACACACACACACACACACACACAGAGCCTGGGTTTACTTACAGCCTGTCTTTGACCTCACCTTGCCGTTGTGAAGCCAAACCACTAAGATCCAAACTCCCTTCAGGCTGCAGCTGAGTGTCTGTGGTGACAATGAGGAGGCGGATCATGTTGTAACCGGATCACGACCGGAGCTGAAACGATCCGTCGATCCGTCGTCTCCAGTCAGTCTGGAGGAATTATTTCGATTACAATATTCCTGTATCGCAGCTTCGTTTCCTCAATGTTGCATCCACTAAACACGCTGTTGTGTTTCATGGATTAATGCTAATGCTAATATGTTAGCGTAATGAACGCTCACACGTACGTTGGGGACGATAGATATGTCATAAAATTTAGAAAATAAATAGAAAGTAATTTAAACATACATTTTGCAATCATTCAATTACACTTTTTACTTTTGTGCTGTGGTTTTTGTTGTTATTTCTATATGGGATTTTTTTTTATATCTAATTTTATTTTGTACTTTCTCTGGCTGTTCTTTCAGCTGGTTCTGGAATGTTTGATGTATTTTTCACATTTGTGCTATTGGATTTTTTTTGCCTATTCAAATAATCATTGAATCCAATCAAAGAAAAATAATTATAAAAATAATTGTTAGCTGCAGCTCTAATCACAGTTTAAATGTGTGTGTGTGTGTGTGTGTGTGTGTGTGTGTGTGTGTGGACTCGAGACTCTATGTGTCCGTGACGCGTTGTCATCATTCATGACTCCATGATTGATCGTTGAACGTATGTGGGCTGCAGACGCGGTGAAGGCAGAGCTGTCATGTGACGTCACGAGGTGACGACCGCCAAGCGATTGGCCTTTTGACAGACGCAGCCTGCAATCTTCACATCAGCGTGGGAGTGGAGCCGGCCAATCAGAGGCCGGCGCCCATCGCTGCACACGCTTATCACCTGCACACAGCTGCTGCCGCCGCCGCCGCCGCTCAGAGGGAGCGGGTGAGGAGAGAGGATGGAGAGATAGAGGAGAGGGAGAGAGAGAGAGAGAGAGAGAGAGAGAGAGAGAGAGAATGAATGGTGTGTGCAGAGACAGAGGGTGATTTGTGTCTGCGCCTTCACGCCCTCGTCTTCCCATCATGTGGTTTCAAAGTCGCACGTTTAATTCTGCTTCATTTGAGTCGACGCTTGTCGTTTGAGGTGAATGAAAAGAGAAATGGTGGCGTTTGTTTTGATTAGTGCTGCATCAGAGTCGGTCTGTGGCTGAGGAGAGAGAGAGAGAGAGAGAGAGAGAGAGAGGGAGAGGGAGAGGGAGAGATAAGCTCAATCTGAATTGATTTTCCTGTTACTTTCTGCTGTACTTGAGTTTCCATGGCAACGTGGTCAGGTTCCCTCGGCCTCCTAGGGCAAGTGTAATTGTTGTCTGCTTCTCGGAGCCAAACTCTCCTTCCATTCCTCTCCATCCCTCTCTCTCCCCTCCTCTCTGCCTCTCTCCTCTCCTAACAATAGAAACGTGTTGATGAGCTGCTGCTTCTTCTTTTTGCACTTGTGTGTATTTGGCTCGCAAGTAGTTCCAGCGTCGCACACTTTCATCGAAAAGCACATCATGTATTCAAGTGTTCCACAAATGACCCCAGACGCTGTCAGCGTGACGTTTGTTTATTCTTATAAGGGTGTTTATATATATTTGTTATAGTATTAATGTTCATTTGTTATATACATATGTAGACCCAATATATTGACATATTCTTTTTTTTTAGTTACCAATTTGTATTTCAAAATAAAACGAGGCCTCCTGGTTCACGGACAGCCAATGTAAGGGAGAGATGAGAAGAAGAATCACAGGTTGAGTTTGCAGTACAATAAATAATACTTCAAAAAAAAATTATATATCAGTCTTTCTCTATTATTATTATTATTATTATTGTTATTATTTATTATCATTTATTTTTATTTTTGTAGAAATATTACAGCTGAATTTCCCCACCTCACTTTATCACCAAATTCTTCAGTCTGCACCTTTAATTTTCAGTTTTTCAAATTGTTGCATAGAGTGTGTTGTTCCTTATTCAGTGGATCGTGTTGCTGCTGTCGATCAGGATGTGGAGCAGCGGCCCTAAAACTGTCAAATGTAAATGTTAGATTCTCTGTGTTGTATCTGAAGTGTCCTCCTGTGTGTGTTGTGTGTGTGTGTGTGTGTGTGTGTGCGTTTGCGTGCGTGTGCGTGCGTGTGTGTGACGGCCTTGGACCTGTCCCAGTCTGCTTTGTGTTTTCTTGCTTCAGATCGATGCTAATTAATGCACATCTCCCTCAGGGACAACAACCAGGCCACGCACACACACACACACACACACACACACACACACGTGCGCGCACACACACACACGCGCACGCACGGCGAGCATCGCAAAGCACAGTCATAGCCATCTGATTCCATATATGGAAAAAGACGCCTTTGCAGACAGGAAGTAGTCAGAGCTGCGGCTCACATGTCACTGTGAGGTGTCAGTCATAAAGTGAGGCGCCATTCTGGATGCTGATTGGATGATCTGTCGTTATCCAATCACAGTGCATGCAGATTGATTGGGTTGTGGGAGCGATTCCTTCCATAGTCGCCATTTTGCTCGGGCACAATCACCTGCAGACGTGCAGTGCAGTTTCAGTGGACGCTTGTTTTGTTTTTGCTCCGTTAAAAAATATAATAAAATGAAATAAGAAATAGCAGCGGACGTGTTTGTGTGCGTGCCTGGCGGACAGATAGGTGGCGTGTAACTCTGCCTTTTCCTCTGAAGTGGGGAGAAATCTATTTGCTTGTAGAAGCTGCGCTGCATAATCCTTTAGTTCCACTTGCCAGCTGTGAGCAAAGATACAGCAGTGAAGGATTTGGCATGAATATCACCGGGGGGATGGAGGAGGAGGGGGGGGGGCTAAAGAAATGAAACTGATAAGTGTTTGTGCTCAGGGTCCTTTGCATAATCCAGGATAACCCGTAATCTGTGTTTTTTTTTAAATCGATGTGCTGAGAGGCCACTGATGAGAACGCAGTTTGGTTCACACCCGTACGACAGTATGTTTGATTTAAGCCCCGCCCCCTCGCCTCCCTCCTATACATCACTCAGCAGCTTCCAATACATGTGTCGGCTCTCTGTGTTTGTTTGCTTTGACCAGGCGCCTGCATTTCTACTTCTCTCTCTCTCTCTCTCTCTCTCTCTCTCTCTCTCTCTCTCTCGCCCTCTGTCTCTCTCCCTCTGTTATCACTTAGTAATGGACAGCTGCTGAAAGGCAGCGGCTCATATACCTGTGTACACACTGTTCCACTCATACACACAAACAAAACACACCCTCACATTTATATATATATATATGTGTGTGTGTGTGTGTGTGTGTGTGTGTGTGTGTGTGTTGTGTAATCACAGTCTATAATTAGCATCACCCCTGAAAATGAATTAGTATCCAATTAGTATTTTGTTTCTCAACATTCAATACTCTTATAGATTCTAATTTGATGTAACAAGTATGGTATTCAAATGAAATTAAAGGTACAGTGTGTAACATTCTGTGACTTCAAATGTAGAAGTTGCATGATGCAGCTGAATTGAATGTAAAGGGCCGTTCTCTGGAAATGTAAGCAACAGACTGTAAATGTAATTGATTTTAACTCACAAATGAATACCTCAGTCTATTTGTTCCAGATTCCGTTCATGCCAGTACAAATGTAGATACTCTGACAACAATATTTCACACTGTGCCTAATTTTATTTAATGTCTTCATAATGACAATGCATTTCATTTGAACGAGTTTCTAACTGTCATTAATTTATTTCATTCATTTAATTTGGATAATTCTAATATGTTTGTATATTATGTGTTTTTACATTTTTTAGGATATCAGAGTGAATTAGTTATGTGATCTAGAATATATTGTTATTTTTCTATATCAAAATAAAATACATGAAAATAATACATACAAATAGATCAACATGAAATCTAATAATGTAAATATGGTTAAATGGTAATGTTAGTATAGTGTAGTGCAGCGGATTTTCACACAGCTATTCATGTTATTTTTTTTTAATTAATCCCAGTTTAACAGTTGGAAATAATCTAAAGAAATATATAAAAACACGTATTTTGAATCAAAGTCCACATCAAATAGACACATTTATTCACATTGTTGCATGAAGACAGGATCCACTGCTGCAGACGGCTTCAGCTTCCTTCATCTCGACAACATGGCCGCCCTGATTGTCTTTGGCCTGTGTTTACCGCTGCGTCTCTCATGCCCAAATAACATTAACATTTCATTGTCCTGGGGAAACAATGGAAATGTTCAAAAAAAAAGAAAAGAGGATGGGACGTCTCCTGAAATATTGATGCGGTCGCGAGGTAAATGGCTCCGAACCTGAGCGAGAGGGTGAAAATGGGAGCGGCGAGCGAGGAGGGAGAGCGAGGGAGTGAGGCAAAGAGGGGAAGAAATCTCTTGTAAAGCCGGGCTCCGAGGGGCTCGGGCGCATAATCAATGGAGTGAGTGTGTGTGTGTGTGTGTGTGTGTGTGTGTGTGTGTGTGTGTGTGTGTGTTGTATCTGTGGCGTGGAGTCGCCCTCAGAGAAGCCAATCCTATTTTTACAGGGTCTGTTGCTATGCTCCGAGTAGAGACGGGCTCACACAGGGAGCTCCCACTCAGGAGCCGCGTCACACCTCCAGAGAGTGTTTGAAATGAGGGGCGCGGCCTCGGCCAGGTGACACCATCGATTGATTATTCATGATTTGATCCATTATACACTTAAAGGAGCGTGTTGACACCAGTGGATGGACTCTGCCTTCCTTTTTAAGCGGAGGTGTGAATGCAGGGAAGAAGCAGAGAGGAGCCGTTTAACTATTCATCCACTATTTCATTATTTAACGTTTAATCATCTCCATCTTAGATCTCAAACGAGAGCAATGACTTGTTCAAACGATGAGTTGAAGAGGTGAATCAATCAAGGTGCACGTACCACAAAGCACCACCAGGTGAACCAGAGCAGTGAGTCTCAAAAGTTCTGTGCTTTTATTTTGAAGAGGATTTCATATGCCTTGGAGTGGAGTCTTTTCACACTCCGTAACAGTAGGTGGCGATGATGCCCTACCCGCCATTTCAGATAGACGAAAACCAGCAAAGCGTGTTTTCATATGCCAGTCCAGTGATTCCAGTGAAGTGGTGGGTCATGACCCAAAAGTGGGTTTTGCAGATCCGTTTTCAGTGGGGTCCCGGCCCTAGGGGGGGAAATGTTACTCAGAAAACCCTGTGCCTTTTATTTTGAAGAGGACTTTTAGGCATTCGGAGTGCCGTCTATTCACACTCCTTCTGTCCCTTAGATGCACTTTAGGGTTTTTAATCAAAATACAGCTGATTGAGTCTAACAGGGAACATTTCCCTCTCTAGCGTCGCCCCCTGCTGGTTGTTTTTGTGTATCATTACACCTGTTTGTTTGTGTTGGCATGCTGTGATGTCCCTGCACCATCATTTCAGTAAATACATTTGAAAAGATCAGCCTTGCTCAGGGTCCTGGCTCATCAGTACAGGGGTGATGGGGGGGGTCCTGAACCCAGACCAGTTGAGAACCACTGGTTCCTTCATGTGCTGCGATCTGGTCCTGAAGGTCCCCTGCTGCTCATAATCCCAACCTTTCCCATTTCAATGGTCCATGTCCTGTCACTGAAGCACCAATCAGAGCAGCTCCTCATCGTTGTCTCAGAGCAGAGACGACACGCGTCTGTGTGACTCTGCCGTAAACAAGATAAACCCGTGTTTACACGAGCTGAAGTTACTGTACAATCCCAAAATAAGTCAATCAGATTGTCTCCGGGACACGGCCTTTATGTCCAGATGTTGACTATTAGATGTCAGATTAGGAAGAGTGGTGTTGGATTAGCCAATCCAGAGGCCCCCGGAATCATCCTAGATTAGATTATCGTGCACGGACATCTGGGAGGCTGCGGTGGCTCTGCTCGGCCTGAAACAACATTAAGAGACAGTGCGCAGACTGTAATCAGTCGAGGATGACAGCATGAGGACGGAGACGGATGAGGAAGGAATCCTTTGCTTTTTTTTTTTGTTTTTGCTTTTTTTTTGTTTTTGTTTTTTTACAACTTCCCAATTACAAACAAAAGCTGTCGTCTGCGTCAAGTCTGAATTACACGTGGAGCGGGAGGTGGGTGCGTGTCATGTGATTATACAAAGCCCAGATACTTTAAGCCTGCATGTGTGTGTGTGTGTGTGTGTGTGTGTGTGTGTGTGTGTGTGTGTAAAGAAGGTGATCAGGCCCCCAGAGCAGACAGCCCTGTCTACTAATAATAATGGTTATTTTCTCCTCTCTCTCTCCCTCTGTGTGCTCAGCGTTTGTGCCCGGGCCTCGGGGCAGATAGATGTGCACAGATTACACCTTCTAATTGGTGCTGGCGGCTGTGGGCTGTGGAGTAGTTCAGTGTAGTTTAGTGCTGTGTAGACTCTTTTTTTTTTTTTTTTTAATGTAGTGAGGATTTGTAGTAATGAAGATAACGACTTTAGAGCGGCGAGTTTACACGAGGGCGACGGATTGGGCGAGAAAATGTAAAGCGTGTGTCATCAGAAGGGAAGCGGTAAAAATATGTTGCATACTGATCCAAATATAATCAGTGTTGTTGATGGACGGATTGTTTATGTTTGGAGGTTTTAACAACTGGCGGCAACCTCCCTGAGGCGAGTATGGAAGTGGAAACACTTGCAGTTCACAGGCTGGCCACTTGAGGCAATGGCGAGTCAATCCCCATAGACTCCCATGTTCAGATGATCAACGTGAATGAAACATGTTTAAAACCTGGTCGCTTTTTTAAAGTTCTTATTCTATCGAGGTTTGAAATTGTGCATAATTAAGGGTGTGGCGTCTTGAGTGACACCTGGGCCGACTTGGCACCCACCTCTGCTCCGCCTCTTTACCCCCTATTGGATGAACCAGGAAGTAGGAGGAGTTAGGCAAGATGGCGACGAGTTGTTTTCATCACCCTGTAATCAGCACTCTATATACACGAGTGGTTGGTCCTCCATAATGGAGGCGACCATGTTTTTACAGTAGCCCAGAATGGACGGAATGGATTTTGATTGTGAGACGTATTCACCTGCAATGTGCGACCTCACCACCAGATGTCACTAAATCCCTCACACTGCAGCTTTAATTCTATCACCATTATAATTGTATTGTTAATATGCATCGCATCATGGCTCCAGCTGTCTTTAGACATTATACTGACAACATCCTGAAACACCCAGCTCTCTATAGATCTGATGTTCATTGTGTCATTATGGGATGTTTGATTGACAGCTGTCATTAACGCAGTGTGAATAAACATCAACACCTGAGTATCAGCTTCACTCTTCTCTGCATTCCTGACACAGCCCATACTGTACGATGAGTGATGACGGTAATGTGTGACAGTGCGATCTGATCTCTGGATGATGATGAAGATGATGATGATGATGATGTAGTCAGCCTCTCTCTCTCCCTCTCTCTCTCTCTCTCTCTCTCTCTCTCTCTTCCAATGTGGAGGAAAGTGAAAATGAAATATGACGTGTCATTCTATTCTGTATTTGCTGCAGATTTTTGCAAAAGGGTTTCCCGCTGCAGAAAACTGACACCTACACACACACACACACACACACACACACACACACACACACACACACACACGTCACATATGCATACAGTACATGTGTGACAGTCTGCCTCTCCTCCCTGTGAGAGTGTATCTTTTCCAGTGTGTTATTCCAGTTGCATTTGTCACTCTTTCTTCCTGAGGTGCGTGTGTGTCATGTCTGATTAAAGTTAACCCCTGTGAGGCAGCTGGTGCACCCCCCCCCCCCCGCCC
>JAFBJT010111393.1:0-20648 GCA_016785325.1 Chascanopsetta lugubris | reverse complement strand
ATATATATATCAAATGTGGTACAAATGAATAAATGTGAAAGTAAGTGCTGGGTACCAGTGTTGTAAACAGTCCATAATGTGTACAGTAAACCAGGTGTACAAGGGTTATGAGGTGCACAGGGTTCCTGTACAGACAGTGCAGGTGTATCAGCTGGATTCATTCTTACCTGTCCATCAGTGTGTTGGCTAACGTGTGGTTGTTTCCGCGGGCGTCGCTCTGTAGCGCCTCCTGGAGGTCAGAGGTGTGACCGGGTAGTGTATTTCCTCCTCTGACCATAACCAGCGCCTGATTCTCATCTCTGCACCTGTTTACTCATTCCGCTCCTCTTCCTCACTCCTTCCTCCCGGCCTCTTATCCGGCTGATCTCTTTGTCCGTGCACACTGTTCTCCTTTATTAGGTGCGAGGCACAGTGAGAGAGAGAGAGGAGCAGGGGGGGTGGGGGAGGAGGGTGAGAGGGAGGGGGGGGGGGGGGGGGGGGGGGGGGGGGGGGGGGGGGGCGAGAGAGGAGCTCATGATGCAATTCACATCCTTGGTCGGCTTTGGATTTAAGGGAGGAGAGGTGTTGGGAAGATGCGGGGTGAAACGAGGAGAGGAAGAATGTCAATAGAGAGGGAGAGGGAGAGGGGGTGGGGAGGGTGTAACAGGAGGGAGTGTATCATTTGGAGGTGTGGTGATGAGTCATCAGTGCTCAGTGGCAGAAGAACTTGTCCTGTGGAGCCTCTCTGCAGCACAACACCGCGTCTCCAGTCACGGGAGAGACCACCCAACAAAACAGTCGGCCCCTTTTTCGTCACGGTACCAAGCGTGCGCCCGCGGGGCTCAGCTGAGACGTGAAGTGGCGAATGCAGCAGCAATAATCATGTGTTGATGTGCCCGTGGTGATGTGGCGGCAGCAGCAGCAGCAGCAGCAGCAGCAGCAGCAAGTCCCTTTCATGGCTATAAGCATCGCATTTCACCTGCTGTGTAAATGAGGTGTTGTTGCGGGTGGATGGGCGAGCCAGTGATTTTACATCTGCATCACAACCGGCAGAGTAAACACCGTCTGGATATGGAGATGGAGGATGTCCCTCCTCCTCCTCCTCCTCCTCCTCCTCCCGCCCCCGGAATGTCCCTCGTGAGGTTTCAACACACTTGGCCGCATCACCTCGATTTTTCAAAGAAAGTGTCTCTTCTCTCCGTTTCGATATTCACTCGCGAAGAACGCCTCGCCTCGTGTTTCTTTATCGATGCGCGCTGCTCTTCAAGTGTCGACGTAAAGATGGAAGCTGCTGCTGCTCTGCTGCTGAACACGCAGCCAGTACACATGTCAAACACATCAGTGGAACCGAAGCTGTCTCCAGCTACAGGAGACTTATTTTCATTGCGATCCACTAACATGGAGAAGATATGGTTTACGACATGTACCTCAGCCAGCCATGGCCACGGGCAATCCAGGTGCTTTGACTCCACTTTTGCGAGGTCGACGTGTTCTCCCTGTTTACATACAGTTTTGTTATATTTTGTGTGTGTGTGTGTGTGTGTGTGTGTGTGTGTGTGTGTGTGTGTGTGTGTGTGTGTAAAATGCTGAATACAAAGCCTCTTCTTTGTATTCAGTTCAATCGACCCACAACAAATCCCACTTAGATATCGTAAATATCAATATATCAATATCATTTGTCATTTTTTATGTTTATCTTAAAAAAAAAAACCTTACCTTTAAAAAAAATATATCTTTGAATTATTCTTCGGGAAATATAAAAAAACAGAAAAACATTGTTCTGTCAGGATGTATGGGAGCTCAACAACCAGATATCAATGAAAACGTAACTCCCGAATGTAAGGTGACGATCTTAAGCGCGCAACACATACAACGACATACAAAAACGTATATATGAATTCTGAGTTTGAATTCTCAGCCTCTGCTTTCACCTCCTCTCATATCTTTAAACTTCACGGAGCTGCATCAGCGCACGCTGCCCGAGAATGGAGCCTGTGCGGTCTCGCACTCATGTGATCCACTGTGGGGGGGGGGGGGGGGGGGGGGGGGGGGGGGGACGTGTGCGGCAGGAGGTGGTCTGCAGAGTGACATCCACAGTGTTTACCGTGACTGCTCACAGAGGCTCCCTGTGCACACGCTATGATTATTTAATTGCTTCAGAGCCGAGCTGCTGCTGCTGTGTGTGAAAGGGAGTATTCCTCCAGGGAGCCGGACCACCATCTCATTATCCTGTGGAAATAATTAGGACCCACTCTGTGAACATGTTGTCGGCTACGCTATCTTGAAATACTGTGGAGGCGAGTACGCGGCGTGTTCTTTCAAGACAGGGACTCTTTCAGAGACGTTATGTCAGCGCTCCCTTGTCGTGCCCTTTCCGAACAGTTGAGTTTTCTCGAGTTAAAATCACCTGCCACAACCGTGTCCTGCATCGCCGGAAATAATAAGTGCTGAGTCAGCTGATGGATAAAGTCATGATGGCTCGAACCGTCGAGCTACAACTAACTCCCACGCTACACGATCAGTCTCTCTCCCTTGAACCCAGGGGCGTCGGACTCATTTTAGATTTTCCTTTTCTTATCTTTACACAAAACTTTATGTCATTCTTGCATTTTTTACAAAGTCCTCTTTTGGGCCAGATTGGACCTTTTTTGTGGCGGGCCGGTTTTGGCCCACAGGCCTTATGTTTGACGGCTTTAACCAGACACTTCATGCAAATCAACAGGATGTCTCTAAATCTGCTGTTCTCTTTCATCATGATACAAAAAAGACTGAATTGAACATGATGCAACCCACTGCAAAGGTTTTATGTCATCAAATATTAATTGTCTCAGGGTTCTTTTTTTTTTCAGTTGACAAATGAATTTTTGGACGGATCAACTCAACTCACAGCTCTGTCTGAACAGTGTGTGTGTGTGTGTGTGTGTGTGTGTGTGTGTGTGTGTGTGTGTGTGTGTGTGTGTGTGTGTGTGTGTGTGTGTGTGTGTGTGTGTGTGTGTCAGTGTGACAGAATCGTGCCGAACCCTGACACTTGGTGATTTAGCGGTGATGCTCTGCTCTTCTCCTCATCAAGCAGCAATTTCAAACCGCATCTGCTGCAGCTGTTGAATCTCTTTCAAATGCAGATTCATTCATTGTACATATTGTGTGTCTCTGTGCTGATGAGGTGTGAATTCTTCTCTGAAAGATACGAGTCTTCACGCCCACACTCATGTTTTTTCGTTGAAGTTGTTTTGTTTCCGGTGTCTGTCTCGTTCTTATGAACGTAGTTGTTTTGTGTTTTGATCGAGTTTAAAGTCCCTACAACTTCTCAAAAGGACTCGGGCTTTAATTGAACTGAATTTGACTTTGGCGCATGCAGGGGAACCTGTGGTCGAATTCAGATATACATGAATGGGCTCATTTAAGGGAACTGGAACAAACATACAACATTTACATGATTATATGTATTTGTATTTGTATATGCATTTTTTAGCAGTGACAAAAAGGACCAAAATCGTACGCACTGCACCTTTAACATGGCGACGCCTTTACCTGCACATGATGTTGCGCAGCTTCTCCAGGTTTTCCGGAGTGAAGTACCAGTACGTCCTGTCACAGCGTCTGACGTCCTTGTCGATGCGATGCAGGTTGATCAAGTACATGTCCAGAATCTCTTGCTGTGAAACCATCGATGTCGTTATTACAGACTCACAAACACACGAGGTCTCTCATATTCCATGCTTACAGAGTAGGTCTGCTCCCCTGACGACTCATCCCGTTTGGCGTC
The DNA here is from genome assembly GCA_016785325.1 of Chascanopsetta lugubris. Classification (NCBI taxonomy): domain Eukaryota; kingdom Metazoa; phylum Chordata; class Actinopteri; order Pleuronectiformes; family Bothidae; genus Chascanopsetta; species Chascanopsetta lugubris. The sequence goes on along the minus strand of JAFBJT010111393.1, from coordinate 16,903 downwards.
TCCGTCCACCTCTGCGCACTCGGCCTCGGCCAGCGCGTTGTCCATCTCGGGCTCCTCCTCGGAGAGACCCAGGTCGGTGCCCTCAGGACTGGTGTTACAGCCTGTGTCCAGGTGGTGATCCAGAGCCAGAGCCTCGGACGCCATCTTCTCCCTCTGGGCCGGAGAGAGGGGGGGTGCGGCGAGGCCCAGCAGAGGCCGGGCCTTGATGCCCTCAGAGTTCACGTACGCGATCCCCGCCGGGATGTCCTCCATTTCCAGCGCCGAGGGCGAGTCGTCCGAGTCCGCCGTGTCCGGGGATCGGCGGGAGTGGGACGTGAGGGACAGGCTGCCCCTGGACACCGTCTGAAGAGCGTTCAGCACCTGCCGGACCGGGGAGTTTGAGCCGGGTTTATCGAATGGAATATCCACAGCGGTGTCCTTTTTGGTTTCGGCCAAGTCACGAAGGTCTGCTTCCTGCCTCTCCGAGTCCGTGCCCTTCCTCTCGGGGGGAGGATCGGAGGTCTCCGCTTTTGTCTCTGCGTCAGGGTTAGTGTCTTCTTGCTCTGTGGGTGGACACGACGGCTCCATGTCCACATCTTTGCTCTTGTGTGCTTGAAAAGTCAAGGTCTGTCCGAGTGGAGGCGCCTGGAAATACTCGTTGTGAATCTCTGTTTCCAACTTCAGAACATTCGTGGTCTCTGGTGCAGATCGTATATTCATATTTGTGTCCACCGCTTTTAAATCTTTACACAGCTCACTCCTTGGATCTTTTTCTTCTGTTTCAGCTTTTGCCTCAGCTTCGGCCGTCTCCTCAGGTTTACTGTCACCTTTGTCCTCGACGGCCTCGTTTTGCGAATCCGTCTCCATCTTCTCCGCCTCCGACACCTCGTCCTTGGCCGCCAGGTCCGCGACATCAACTTCGGCCGTCTCCTCAGGTTTACTGTCTCTTTTGTCCTCAACAGACTCGTTTTGCGAATCCGTCTCCATCTTCTCCGCCTCCGACACCTCGTCCTTGGCCTCCGGGTCCGTAACATCTGTCCCTCCGGGCTGCGGTCCAGCTGTAATCTTCTCATCAGGTGATCCAGATGTGGGCCCAACGGTGGGCTCTGTGACGTGAGGCCGGCTCACTGGAACTGGATCAGACAGAGCTGGAGAGGAAGGGTTGAGAGCGGGGAGTTGTGGAGAGGGGGTGATGTCACTGCTGTGGTCCTTCACTGGACTGCTGGGCTGGATGTCTCCGTCCTCGGGCCTGGGCTCGGGCACCACCGGATCCGGAACCTCGACTGACTCAAACACCTGAGGACCAAAGAAAAGCAAAGAGTGGGCTCTTCATTTGGTTCGTACCAACAAGTCTGAATGTATTTGAGCAGTGAACCCAAGAATCACATATACTTTAAAGAGATTCTCTTCTTTACCAGATAGAAATGACTTTGATGTATGAAACATCCACGAGGTTCTATTTGAATAAACATTTGATCGCTGATGCATCCTTCAAACAATTCAACTTAAACTTGCATTTACTGAACTGGGTCCCATTTAATCTATTTTAAAAAACACCCACGTTCCCTCAGGATGGTGACTACATTGACTTTTCCTCTGGCACCACCTGCAGGTCAGAGCCTGCAGTGTGCAAATGTGTTCAATGTCGCTGTATAACTTCTCCACCTTTCCTGAATTCTAATATACTGTTTAGAAATACTCCTCTCTAATTGCTACACATATATAGGGTTAAAGGTGCAGTGTGTAAGATTTGGTGACATCTGAAGGTGAAGTTGCATGTTGTATCCACTACTTCACCCTCACCCTTCTGAACATGCAGGAGAACCTATGGTAAACCTCAGTTGGCATTAAAACTCAAAAATATGAGTATGTCCACTCTGGGCTACTGTATAAACACTGCGGCCCCCGTAGAGAGAACCCGCTCCTCATGTAAACGAAAATTCATGGGCTCTTGTAAATATTTTTAAGTGACAAAAATGACCAAAATCGTACACACTGCACCTTTAAATGCAACTTGATCACAGCAAATATGTCTTAATAGCTGGATCAGAACATGCAAAATGGGCTGATGTCTTATTTGGGAAACAGCAGCCAGTGTAATCGTTTTGCTTTTAGCGAATGACCTGTGCACTGCTGCCGGAGTCACTCTGTGAGTTGGGATTCTGCTGATCTGAGCTGATGCTCAGAGACGACTGGATGGAAAAAAAGGAAAAATCACACAAGAGTCACTCAGCGTAACCGTCGCTCAAGTTACTAATTGACAAATCACTAATGCAGTCAGTCGTATGAGGGGTGTTTTTCCCCATGAAACATTGAACTTGCATCTGTGCTGATGGTGGAGTCTCGCTGCACCGGCCCCCTCTCCACACTGGCCCCCGATGAGCACCTGGCGAGGGCCTCGGCGTGTTTCTCGCGCTCCCTCTTGCGGACGATGGCCTCGCAGCCCTGCCACTCCTTCATGGTCTGCTCGTACGTGATGCGCATCTGCTCGTCGATCTGAGACACAGACTCGGGTTGAGCTCCGACACCAGGCTGTATTCACGTCTCACTCACTCTCACCAACAACTGAAACAAAGAGAGATACCTCCAGCCTGGATTTCTCAGTCATGGTGAACTGGTAGTGTCCCAACAGGAAGGGCCAGACCTCTTTGCGGAGCGAAGGGGCGACACCTCCGAAATACACGAGCCTGTGTATTTCCTTCTCCCCGTAGGCCTGAGAGGAGGGCTGATGATTAACTCGGAGGAAATGTCCTTCAGAATGACTTCGGGTTGACACTTACAGAGCTTTCCTGGAGGAACCTGCTCCAGACGTCCACAGAGAGGCCTGCTCGGGCGTCACAGGGCACATCGGGGTCGACTATGGTGGTGTTCACCAGAGCGGAGAGGTGGGTGCGCACTGTCGACAGATGACGACAGTATGCCAGCCCTGGAGAGGAAAGATACAGGATATGAAGAACCGCTGGGATCGCCTTTCAGCGAAAGCCTGAATCCTTCCAACCCACATCCGTAGAAAGCACGAGAGATGATCTGGTACTTCATGGTGTCACACAGCAGCTTCAAGGGAGCCCTGGGGGGCAGACATGGGGAAAATGGCAAAGTTAGTGGAGAGGAATCATCTGAGTATTGATTTGCAGCCCATCTTTGGGAGATAATTACCTTTCCTGGTTGCAGCCATTAGGCAGAGAGCCGTCAGAGGAGCCATTTTGCGAGCAAGAGGAGCAGGAGGACTTTCTGGGGGTCGGTTGCCACATGTTAATCCCCTGGTCAATCAGCTCCAAAGCCACTAGACAGCAAAAGAAACACTGGGTTATCACATACGCTGCAACGATCAGGACCGTAGACGGATATAAAGCAATGAAAGTCTGATGAGTTGACTTAAAGGTGCAGTGTGTAAGATCTTTGTCATGACCGCTGAAGTCGACCATAGATTCTCCTGAATGTTCAGATGAGTGTAAAACAAACACGTCAAAAAGCGAACCAAGCAAGAGGGAGGAGAGAGAGACGTTTGACAAATTACTTGATCACCATGTTCGTGTGAGATCCACTCAAAAATGGGAAACGGAGAAAAATATGGGCGTCGTAGTTTAACACTGAAGAGAAGTTAATTAGGGACGCTCACAAACTTGGGTGAAAACTCATTTTGTCTTTGTCGTTGCTGTCTAATTTGTAAATGAGTGCTAACAAAGTAAGATAATCTCCAACGTAATCTTCATCGGATTACGGAGGGAGGCAGAGCGGTACGATGTAAAGTCACTTACTGAACTCCATCTGAATGCCGGGAAAGAGGATTCGAAACACGTAGTCGGTGGCTTCATCGTCCTCCTTATCCGACACGGAATCACAAGAGCCGTGCGGACTCCTCTTTCGCAACTTGGGGAAGACCTTGCCCTGCGAACCAAGGGACAGGACATGTCGTCCGGTACCAGTGACGAGATTATCAATGCAGGGTTAAAACCAGGACCATCCCGCCGTGCCCACCTTCCCCCTCTGATTCCACAGCGGGGGGTCCAGCTGTCCGTGGGGCAGCAGCCCCGTCTCCAGGCAGGTGAGGAACTGGAGGAGGTGTCCTCCTTTGGGGAAGTGTAGCGGGGGTCTCTGGATCCCATCCTGGCTCACGAGAACCACCGTGCCACCGCTGTTCACTGCAGGGGGCAAACACGGAGATTAGCATCCGTTCATACTGCCACACTTTGGCTACGCTGACTGAAGCGGGTGCGGTTTCTCTGCCTTGCTGGTGACAGTGCAGATACACGATCTCCTCCAGGCGGATTGTCATGGCGTAATCCCAATACACACTGCGAGGGAAAGAGGAGGAGAGCGTCACGCTGCGCTGTGCGAAAGCACGACCCCTCGTTTCCCCGAGCGTGAGTCCGACTGACCTTTTCTCTGAGTCCAACTCCCCCACGTTTCCGTTCATCAGCTGATTGGGCGTCCATTTCAGGGTCATGAGGTCGGCGGTTTGATGGAGCGACAGATAGCCCGGGATGGCCTCCATGTCGTCTCTCTGCCAGACGCAAATGCCAACTCGTCAAAACATATCAGATTGCAACGCTGCTTGGATAAGACGACTACGCTCCTCTGTTGATAGGGAGAACATTTGACATGTTTAGGTGATTGTGGATTCATGACCATTTCAGTCGGTAATTGTTTTGGAATGTTTTTGGAAGTGACAAAAATGACCAAAATCGTACACACTGCACCTTTAAATGAGCTATTTCACGTATAATGACATCAGGAGGGGGTCCTCTCCACGGGGGCCGCCATGTTTTCACAGTCGGTCAGAGTGGACAGACCAAACATCCCTTGAGTTTGAATGACAACTGAACTCTACCACAGCTTCTCCCTCATGCTCAGAAGGGTGAGGGTGAGGTGACGGATACAACGTGCAACTTCACCCATAGATGTCACCAAATCCTACACCCTGCACCTTTAAACCGCATCGATAAATACAAAATACACACCGGCTGCACCAGCACATTGTTCTTCCCGAACAGCAGCGTGGCTCTGGAGTTTTGGTGGAGTGATTCCACGTAATCCCTGACCCACATGAGCGGACGGTCGTCCATGCTGCCACTGGACTGTCTCTTCTGGATCTGTCGCACGGAAACACACGTGTTAACGTCGCACACTTCATTTCCTCCGTGACATTCACAGACGTCTCACCAGAGCGGGCCGTCTGGAGGGGGAGTCCTGTCGACAGTGTCCGCTGTGGATGCGATGTCGCTGCACCAGCTCGTCGGCGGAGGGGTCTGTCCAGAAGTGGTCCGCAGTCTTGACTTTGGTGTACTCCAGTGCACAGGGGCCGACTGCAAAACACATGTGGAACTTACAAACCCGTGACTGGTAAAGTCTCATCGTATCGTCTATTCTTTTTTTTTTTAAATACCCAATAAAGATGCAAGAATGGGTCCATCCACCGGATCCATCAGCATGGCTTCTTTCTCATAGAAGGTGCTGCAGGGATGGAATCGGGGAACTTTTAGGACTTTAAAAGAATGTCTGACTTCACGTTTGTGTTGTAGAACTGTGCAGAAATCTGTAGAATAACTCGAGGTCTGTGAATACATGTGTACATATGGGATGTTGTCATGCTGCACATTACCAAGGAAAATAAAATGTTAAACACCCCCAAAGTCACAAACTGTTTAAAGGTGCAGCGTGAAGTGATGGATACGACATGCAACTTCACCACTAGATGTCACCAAATCTTACACACTGCACCTTTAAATGTACAGGATTTAGTGACGTCTGGTCAGGTATTAGCCTTTGTCCAGTTAAAGGTACTGTGTGTATAATAAATCAAAAGGACACATTCTAGGGTCATGAAAAATCACTTCTACGTTCGGGTGAAACGAGACTCTTAACAGCATTTGATCAACCTCTCCTGACCAAAGCACCTGAGATCATTTCTCCTAAAATCACACTGGACCTTCACCCTAACACAATGGTACCATCAGAACATGATCAAAGGAGTTCATGTGCCGAGTCCAGAGCCAAATAAAGCCGCTGAAAATACCTGCTGTTCTCCACCAGGTACAAAACGATCTTGTCCAGCTGCTTCTCCATCAGCGCCGTTCGGATCCACAGGTGCTTCAGCGCCTGAGGGGGAAGGTTGCCCAACTTCACCTGCCGACTGCGCTCGTTACTTTGTGTGGAATTGTTCTGTTTGCTGGAAAAACGGTCAAAGGCGTCAGATGGATGAGACGCCTGCGCAGCTACGCCCGTCAGCGTGTGGTGTAATAGATCAAAGAAACGATGGAAGAGCGCGATACGGCTGAGTCGCCGGCCTCTCCGCCAGTATTCACCTGTTTTCAATCAGCTGCTCCAGCTCTTGGACCTTGTGGCAGAGATCCTCGGCAGGCGGAAAGCTTTTCGCCACCTTCATGAAAAGTGCTGCAACCTTGTTACTGCACAGCAGCCCTGCAATACGGCGCTTCAGCCCGTGGAGCACACAGGCCTCCACCACCGCTGCACACACACACACACACACACACACACACACACACACACAGACTTAGTTTCTTCAAATGGTATTTCATGCACTTGAACTGAGGTTTTTGGGGTTTTTATTTCTAATATTTGGTATGAGAACCATCTAAGTGTGAAATTCGTCTTTTCTTTATCCGTCTCTGAAACAAAAGAAAGGGTGACAGGGAAGCTCAGGTGGCACAAGTGGAAATAGACTTGATTCTGTCCCACACCTGCCACTGTTGCTAGGATATGAGGGATGTGAATCACACATGCATCACTCCTGGTTAGTATCAACACCTTTCGAGTCGACTTAACTGCAGTCCGTCCTTTGCACCTTTTCAAACATAAACAGACATGACTGATAACATTATGGATGACTTATTGTGGACTTTACCTAAACTCAGCCGAAAGTGGAAGGATCACTTTGTGTAGTGAGCATCGAATTGGAAGAACTTGACATGAAGTGAGGTCAGCCGCCACACTGACCTACACTGTCAGATGCAACCTGTTCTTTGCTGACATGAGCCACAGCAACGCAGCTATTTCAGGGGAAATTCTCATTTGACCGCAATGCACACGAATAATTATTCCCCAAATGTTCTCGCTATCTCACTCGGCAACAACCTGAAAATGAAACAAACACAATAGAAATGATTTACCGCAGAACGATATGATGTGGCTGCTGTCAGCGTGCACAAATTTCCTGGTCACGGCCTCCTCCATAATTTGCTTCACCTGCGAGAGAAGGATGCACGGTGAGGCAATCTGTCCGAGACAGGAGGCAATTTGATACAAGAGGCAACGAGAAAGTAGACTGGCAACATCTTCCTTTAGCAATCTCATGCACGAGCACCAGGAAGGAGGTGATCCGGCATATTCAAACCCTGCATAAGTGAGACCCGAGAGGCCTCAAGGTGCTGATGTTTCAGATTGTGCATCTCGGAGGTGATGCAGTGGGAGGTCACACCTGCCAGGTTCACAGAAACATCTGCCTGCCGAGGTTCATGCCACCAGGCCTGATTTAGCCTGTGGGACAAACCCGGAATAACTCTGATTCCCTCTCACACAGCCGCAAGAGGACGTTATACAAACATGCTCCTCTTACAGGGTGGAAAATACTCGTAGTCTGATGATGATGTTTAAAGTCCAGTCTTCCTTTGAATACATCTGTTGAACGTTTTTGTCACTTTTGTGATCATAAAGGTGCAGTGTGTAAGATTTGGTGGCATCTAGAGGTGAAGTTGCGTGTTGTATCCATCGCCTCACCCTTCTGAACATGCAGGAGAACCTGTGGTAGACTTCAATTGTCCTTAAAACTCAAAATATGTTTAATATGTCCACTCTGGGCTACTGTGAAAACATGGCAGCCCCCGTAGAGAGGACCTGCTCCTCGTGTAAATATACATTAATGGGCTCATTTAAAGGTAATGGGAAAAAATAAACATTCAAGTGAATATGAATTCATGAAAATGTCAGGATGCAATTGTTTTGTAGTATCTTTTAGAAGTGACAAAGATGACCAAAATCTTACACACTGCACCTTTATCATCACAAAAGTAACAAGAACCTTTCACAGATGGATTTAAAGGAACACTGGACTTTAAACGTCAACTTCAGACCATGGGTATTTTTTTTGCCTGTAAGAGGAGCATTTTTATATCATGTCCTCTTGTGACCAAAATCTTACACACTGCACCTTTAATGGGTAAAATAATGAAAAATCAGCTGTCACATTTGCATTGTTTGCAGCAAATGAGGGACACGCAGACCGAGCACATGATCACTTATGTGCCTCTCTGATTGATCAAAAACGCACCTGGGATTTCTGCTTTGTAAACGAACAAGACATCAATGTGAAGACAAGCGCATCGATGTGTCTATATAAGATCAGTAAAAAATGAAAAGCAGAGCTCATATCCACAGTCCATGTACATGGATTCCAAGCCCACACCTCACAGCTGGGCCCCTCCTCATCTGTACCACCATCATGGATGCTTGAGAGGCAATGAGTCACAGGTGAGGAGGGGGAGCACGCGCATGATGAGCCCCGAAGTACCGGGCTTTTCTCAGCATTAAAAAAAACAACAACATAAAAACATCCTGTTTTTTCCCTCTCCCAGGGGGAGTGGTGGAGGCACTGGGCATGTTTGGAGGGGGTCTGCAGTGTGGCTCGCTTTCATTTCTGAGCAGATTGATAATCCACATGGCTGAAATTCATCCTCACCCTTCCATTTGGGATTGGAATGTGTTTGCAGATGACAGATGACATGTCTGATGGAACACGTGCCAAGGTCACACCTTGATGCTGGGGATGATCAAAAACAGCGTGTGGCATGGGATGACAGTTGAACCACATGGGAATAATGCACAATTTGGAATATAATCTGGATTATTTTGGGGTGGATGCATTCAAATCTGCAGTATGTCCCTGATTGAAAAATCATCAACACCATCGTCATCATCACTGTTATCGTCATCATCACCAGCAGCATCATCGTCACCATACCAGCAGCAGCAGCAGCAGCAGCAGCAGCAGCAGCAGCAGGCACAAACACACACAAATGGCATATACTGTACATATATATACATATATATATATATACATATATATAAATATAAAACCTAGTGAGAAATGCATGCACTGTCGTCATTATTTGGAGTGAGTGGTCATCTTTCACAGAAGCAGGCCTGTGTGGCGTCGTCGTGGCACACACTCCCCTGATCGACGTCCACACAGACACAAACAAATATTGAAATCAACTGATCAACCCCAAACTGCAGGGAGTGAACACAGAGAGAAACACATACCTCTTTCTTCACATTGCGCAGCAGCTTCTGGCGGGTCTCGGCCTCTGTCACGGGAGAAAACATGATCAGATCGGATGCTCGGGAATTAATAACGGTAATGATGGTGATGGTGGTGGTGCTGATGATGATGATGATGATGGAGAATAACAGCCGCGTACCTCCCATCGCTCCCGGGGGCAGGCTGCTGCGTCTGGCACGCACTGTGGATGGAGTCTGTGGGAGCTGGGTGGCGGCGGAGAGAGGGAGCGGCGGAGGCAGCAGGACGCAGGACGCAGGACGCAGGACGCAGGACGCAGGACGCACAGCCGCGGTGGTGATGCGACTGAGCAGCCGAGTGAGATGAGCAATCCTGCTCCTAGCGACCAACTTAAACCTATCTGCTGGCGCTCAGCGAACCAACACCCCTTTAAAGACACAGGCACCCACACGGAAACAACATGTACACACACACACACACACACACACACACACACACACACATCATCAAACCTCACCTTGCTGTGCCAGGAACAACAGCAGTACTAATGATAACAATGATGAGATTGATGACGTTTAAAAGATAAATGCATACAAATAATAATGTGATTTATAATGATGATAATAATAGTGATGATGATAATGCTAAAATAATAACAGTGATAATAATTATTGTTATTATTATTACCGTTCTTCTTCTGATGATGATGATATCAATAATGATAATAGTAATTATATTTTTTCACAAAGCCTTTGAAAAAAGCATTAAAAATGTGCTTTTACTTTGAAAAAGATTTGTATGCATGTGAATGAAGTATATTCACACTCTTTGACAATAGGTGGTGATGCTGCCATGCAAAGCATGATAGACAACACGAAACCTGCAAATGTTAATTGGCCATGGCAAAAGTTGGGCCCATGAATGTGTATTTACATGATGAGGGGTCCTCTCTATGGAGGAGGTGAGGTGATGGATACAACGTGCAACTTCACCTCTAGAGGACACGGAATTTTACACACTGCACCTTTAAGGGTAACAAAACAGATTTACGTGATTGTAAAGTCCTGAAAATCTCAGTATGATTTTTTTGTTTGTAATATTTGTTTTCAGAGATGACAAAAATGACCAAATCGTACACACTGCACCTTTAAAAAAAAAAAGAAAAAAAGAAAAAAGAAAAGCAAGGAAGGACGGAGGGAAGCAGACAAGGAGACAGGAGGCAGTGTTGGGACGGGGCGCCGCTTTGTTCAACAGTAGGGGGGGTTGTCGGGCTCTGTTGCTCTGCCTGCTGGAAAAAGCGTCAAATACAATCTTCTGGGGCGGAGCACTCTGCCTTATCCTCTGTCCGGCGGTGGTGCGAGGTCGCGGCACAAACATTTTACCTTCCGTGGACTCGGTGTGGATTTCGAGCGAGGGATGTCAAAGCGAGTCCGAAGCAGAGAGGTCTGCGCTGATTGCAGTTCTCCCGGTAGGATGCCAAGCGGGGCTAGCTTAGCTTCCTGGCTAACGAGCGCCAGCCCCGACTCCACAACCCAACGCTCAGTTAGCTAACCTGATTGCTACAACGCATCCCAAACTAGTAAGCGGTTCGTTAGCCATACGTGGCTAACGGCGGAGGCTGTGGACCCTTCTTCTCGTGGGAGTGTTGCTTGAAACAATTCGCGTCTCCGCCACGAGAAGAACTCTAAACCCGTAACACGTTCAATGTCGGTTAATTAGCGCTGGGCTAGCTGAATTAGTTAGCATCCGACCCACTCACGTTTGTTTACATTGTCTAATTGTGTTTCGATGCATGGAAGGTGTTGGAAAGACGCTAAGATGGCTGGGTCGGTGTGTGGCTGTCACTTAGCAAACATCAGGTCTGAGTCGACGAAATAACCGGTGTATTGAGCTGTGATTTGTTACATTCACGTGCCTCATCGCTATTAGCATGATTGAATCGTTCACTGGTATTGTATATCTCACTCCAGAGCCACGCTGGGCCTCTGTGAACAGGGGTGTGTTGATCTGCGATGAGTGCTGCAGCATCCATCGAGGTCTGGGACGACACAGCTCCCAGGTCCGACATCTCACCCACTCCCCGTGGCCCCCATCCCAGTTACAGGTGATGAGACAGCCCCCTTATGTAACAACACACACCACCATGATACGTACAGATGTCATCATTTTGTCCTCCCACTCTCAGGGAATCTGCAGTTACACAACAAGTCACATCATCAAGTGGCAGGGACTAATCTAATATGAATTCATGTGATCGGTTCTGTGGTTTTCCTCTTTCAGATGGTCCAGACATTGTACGGCAACGGAGCTAATTCCATATGGGAACACAGCCTTCTGGACCCTTCCTCCTCAGTGAGTGGGAAGCGTAAAGCAAATCCACAGGACAGAGTTCAGTAAGTGCTTCTAAGGATTTGGAAGTGTCCCTTCTTATTTGAGCATGCCTGTTTGCACTCTGATATAAAAAGTCCATGGATTTTCAGAGTTACGGTCAGGGAACATTTATAATTGGGCTGCTGCAGCATGAGCATGAGTCATAGCTGGTCACTCCTGCAGTAACTTGGAGAGCTGAGGGAGTTTCGATCTGCTGACGTCCAGATGGGGAGATGCACAAAAAAATCAGGGACTATCTGTTGCCAAAGCCAAACTGCTCCAGGTCCAAACCATTTTTTGATTGATCGCATCTATATTTTGAATTTGATCAGCACAAAAATGCACGCAAAGTCTTTATCTTCCAATGTGAAAGAAAGTGAATAATAAATCCTGGCTCCGCCCTCTTATCCAGATTTGCACCAAATTTAGTTGTCTCCTCTCCTTCGACTTAGTCTCAAGAAAATGCTTTAATCGTGGTAACCAACAAAGATGTAAACATAACCTCCTCTGTGACAAAGATTAGAAAGATAGATATTAGAACTCTATGGGGTCAGTTTGATCGATTTGTTGATTAGATGGTTTCACATGCTAAAGTTACACAGAAGGTTTTAGCAGCCTTTTACTGTCGGACCGTGCAGTCGCCTCAGAAAACCAAAAATCTACAAGGCTGAGAAGCTATGAAGTCATCCACTGCCAAGTATAAACACTGTGTCGGTTGGATGTCTGGCTGATGGAGTAAAGATAATTAGTCAGCCATGTGTAAACACAGCCATGCCAGAGCAAATGCATTCAGTCACCAGACAGATGCAGACGGGAGAGTACGCATTGCACCAAGTAGGAGGCACTTGGCCTGTATCTCACACACAGTGCTCATGATCAACACAATCTTATCCACTCTATTGATTGCACAGACTTTCCCAGGGGACAGAGACTCTATTGAAGAAATGAACCTGAATCAGCTGCTCCCACTACAATAGTGTGATGGATATGAGAATCGTCTCCTGATAGTTCAGGATCTGTTGGTTGATTCCACAGCTGCTTCACCGTCTGCAGGAAGTCTTGTGGTATTCACATTAGGAAATATAATGTGGAATTTCAACCTTTAGGATAAAGGTAGACTTTGTTGTTGGTGATGCAGTCAGTTTACTCAAGGACACTGTACCCTGAACTTTGTTTCTACATAACATTTTGACCATTGGAAAAAAAAATGCAATTATGATCTTCTGGTAAAAAGCGACTTCCTTTGTTGTTTCTCATAACTGAAGGAGGTAACTTGAACTCTTTGTTGTTCTAGTTTGTGGGAGTGGGTAATAAGGGACATGGCGTTGTCGCAAATCAAGTACTGCACAGTTCAATAAAGTATGAAGATAACGTGTTATTTCATGTATTACATTGCCAGGCATCCCCATTTAAAACATATTCACTTTGCTTTTCTTTCTTTCTTTCTAAGTGCCTCTTTGATATAATCTTCAGTTGTGGTACAGATTTTTAATGATTTGCTTTTGAAATGAACGTCTTTTGTCCTATTCAGTCCCAACAAGACGGAGTTCATCAAGGCCAAATATCAAATGTTGGCGTATGTCCACCGAATGCCTTGTCGGGAGGATGACAGTGTTACCGCAAAAGACCTCAGCAAGGTGAGAAACGACACCATTGTTTCTTTTTTTTTCATCAGTTATCAGATGTAAATATTTCCGAGCTTTATGGAAACATTTACCACTCGTGTTGAAATGCCACAAGTTGCACCGTTGATTCACCGTAGCAGAGGAAGTGCGTCTTGGTTTTTGTGTTTGGTACCTGAGCGGTGTTTACATTTTAGAAGTGTCGCGACCTATTTATACACTGATAATATTTTAACTGCTTTTGTTATTTTTCCACTCACATTTTCTTCTGCTCGTCACGGCTTTGCTATAAATGTCAAACTGTGAAAAAGTCTGACCTAACTTCTTGGAAAAGTTACTTCTATTTCACGCTCCTTTTTGGATTTGTCCATGAATTCTCTATTATTACTAACAAACAGTTAAATTATGAGCTGACTCATGTGCGTCTGATATATGCAACAATCATCAGTTTCTTGTCTTACTGATATGATTGCCCCTTTTTTCTCTTGAGTAACTACATTTTATGTCTATTAAATGTATTTCTTACAGAATGTGGATGATATATAATTCCAGCTCCATTATAGCACCAATTCTGTTCCCAATCAAAACAAACCTCCTTGTCAATCTTCCTTCAGCAACTACATTCCAGCGTTAGGACTGGAAACCTTGAGACCTGCCTCAGACTCTTGTCTTTGGGAGCACAGTCCAACTTCTTCCATCCAGTAAGTCCCAAAGATCAAGCAGAGGTTGAGTTTTCACAAGTTGCTATCATATAAATCCATCATCATTACATTGTGTCTGCAACCACAGGAGAAGGGAAACACCCCGTTACACATAGCAGCCAAAGCAGGTCAGGTGTTGCAAGCAGAGCTGTTGGCAGTTTATGGAGCCGATCCCGGAGCTCTGGATTCCAGTGGAAAGACCCCAATTGATTATGCAAGGTAACGATTAGTCTGTTGTTTTTAATTCAAAGGTATAGTGTGCAGGATTTATAGTCAGTCAATTTTTGCCCTTCTCCCCTTGCCCTACAACACCCGGAGGACTTGGCAAGTCTGCAAAGTACACTGCACATCTATTGTAGAATTGGCGAGGCTGTGAAAACAGAGGAAGGGTGCTGTGTCTCTGCAGAAGAACAACAACACTCTTTGAAGGGGTGATTAAGATGACAAATGCTATACATAGTTTTTATGGAAAGTCTTGCATACTGTACCTTTAACACTTCACAATTGTGTTTTGCTTGATGTGAGTATTGGGGAGTTTTTTGGGGGGGATCTCTAATCTACCCACTGCTGGTTACATGGGAAATACAGTTTGGTGAACATCTACTGTGGTTGATGTGACTAACTGTGATGTGCCACTATAGTTAAACTGATTGTAAACAGATGCCGCCCAACTCACCGATGACTCTGTCACAGGAAATGATTCACATCCTTTAGAGACCTGAGAATAAAAACCTTTCTTGATATGTGGTATATGTACTAGATACTTGTTTGTGAGGATGCTGCGTCATTGAAAAAGAGAAGTAAACAACATCGTTGCAAATTGGAAGCGACAGAGACTTGTTGAAATGGCGAACATGATTAGAATGCTTTACAAAGAACACCAGACTGGCTTCAGTGCCTTTTTTTGTCAGAGTCTAATTCGATAAAAACGGAGACAGCAGGGTAAGGAAAGAATGCCTGCTGACTTAGCTCAGAAAGGAATAAGAAACCCTAGAAATTGATAATGAAAACGATATCACTGTTCACCGTGTCATTTTATAGTAACTTTACCATAAATGTTGAGATGCATAAATAAGTCTAAGCTGAAGGAGTCATATGTTATATGAGTCCTCTGGGCTCTTTATTATAGAAAACACTTTTGATGAAGCTGCCTCATCTTGGATTTTCAGTGTGTTTCAGTGTGTTTCAGTGTGTTTGTTTCAGCGTGTTTCAGTGTGTTTGTTTCAGTGTGTTTCAGTGTGTTTGTTTCAGTGTGTTTGTTTCAGTGTGTTTCAGTGTGTTTCAGTGTGTTTCTTTCAGTGTGTTTGTTTCAGTGTGTTTCATGTGTGTACTTCCTGTTCAAGTCCACATCATTGATGTGGTCAAGGACAAAGCATCAATGCGTGAGACACATTCCCTCAGCTCGGGGCAGTTGATCACTCACAGGCTCCACAGTGTGTTTTGGGGGAATAGCAAAAGCAAGAGTTTGAGATACTATGACGAAACTGACCCGTTCAAGTAGTGACACAAATGAAAATAAATGCCCCCAAAACAAGTAAATTAGGTCTAATTTATGATGACAGAGGTTCGGTCATGGGTTTTGACTCTTATCAACATTATCGCAGACTATCTGATTTGCTCAATTCTCAGATTTGCTGAACCAGCTTTGACTCCAACCTGTAGTATTTACACATGACTCATACCTAATTCTTAGTATTTCTGAAATCTGACCATTTTTTTTAATACCCAATCTGTTCAGACAAGCTGGGCACCAGGAGCTGGCGGAGAGGCTGGTGGAGATCCAGTATGAACTCACTGACCGCTTAACTTTCTACCTCTGTGGTAGAAGACCAGGTAAGTGCGCTGTTTACATGGAGCCCGGCTGCTCGTGGGCCATTCCACAGCCAATGTATTGACTCTGTCATGGCTTTGTTTTGTGGCAGATCACAGGAATGGGCAACACTTCATCATTCCTCAGATGGCGGACAGGTAAGAGCTATGATCCAATCTAAAACAATTACCACATCTATTATTCATAAAGGCCGTAATCTTGTAAAGCTCAGAAATCAATGCCAGTAGACTTCATCAGTTGTAACAGGCCCTGTGCTGCTCATTAATGACCTGTAATTGACTTAAACTGCATTAAAAGCAGCATGATGGTAATTCACGATGTATTTATGGTCCTGTTTTTCCTGTGCTGCAATGGATGGATAAGAAATAAGTAAGTATGCTTGTTACTGCAGGTGAGGGGTTTCCTTTTGTTTGTCAGCAGAAAACTAATCATTGATGTATGTATTAATTTTGCCCAAAGCAGTCTGGATTTGTCCGAGTTTGCAAAAGCCGCAAAGAAGAAGTTGCAATCGGTAAATTATTTTTACTTGTGGCTTGTTTCCTGTCTAAAATACAACCCCCTTTTTCTGTTGCTCTCAAGTTGTTGCGAAACTGAATCGGATTCTGCTTAATTTTGTTGCAGCTCAGTAACCATCAGTTTGAAGAACTTGCCATGGATGTTTACGATGAAGTTGACAGAAGGGAAACAGATGCTGGTAAAAATGTTAAGAGTTTGAAACTTTTTGTCAGCAGCTTTGATGTCTGTTTTGATTTCACCTATGATGTGTTTTCCCCCAGTGTGGCTGGCAACTCAGAACCACAGCACCCTGGTAACCGACACCACGGTCATTCCTTTTCTGCCCGTGAACCCAGAGTACTCATCCACCAGGAACCAGGTGTTTGAATGTGTTACCTCTTACTTGAACTCCAACTTGAACACTGTTGTTTCTCTTTTTTGGAGGATTTATACAATTGTTTTCTGTTTTGTTTTTTTCAGGGTCGTCAAAAATTGGCACGGTTCAGTGCTCATGAATTCGCCACCCTAGTGATCGATATTCTTACTGATGCGAAACGACGGCAGTGGGGAAATTCCTGCGACAGCCCCAAAGGTTTCTTTTTTTTTTTTTTATAGATTGTTCTTTACTCAAACTTGATTGACCATTATT
>JAFBJT010111392.1:57676-68904 GCA_016785325.1 Chascanopsetta lugubris | reverse complement strand
CCCCCCCCCCCCCCCCCCCCCCACACACACACACTTTCTTTGCCTTCAGAAAAAAGTCCCATTTTTTCTGTTTTTCATTTCCAGTCCAATTGGATTTAGAAATTATTAATTTTCTGTATTCCCGAGCATAAGTATTTATGCAAATGAACCAAGCTTTGATTTTTCTTTACAATCGAATCGTTTCCCCGACACACATTCGATAATGACCGATCATAAAGTTGTTGTTTTCAAAATCATTTCCGAGTTTCTTGATAAGCAACTGAAATAAAGACAATATACTGTAGATACAAACATAAATATCCCAAAGATGTTTTCAATCATTTCATCATTGCCCACCTCTGCTACAAAGACCCACAGACGGTACGGAGCGATGGACCCTCCCTCCGCAGTTCCTCCCCTGATTTATCGGCGCCTGCACTGAAAACAGATACATGACAAAAAGCCCCGCGACCGTTATTGACCGTTACAATAAATTACATTATTCACTGAGCATTTATCAAAGGGGGGCATCCCCACATAAAGCAGCCGACATGAGACGAAACAGACGACTGCGGCAATAAATTCAAGAGAGAGAGAGAGGACGTGTGTGGTGGGGGCGAGAGAGAGAGGAAAAGCAGACCTCACCACATCCACAGCCGCTGACATTTCTGCAATTACTCTCCAAGTCTCACGAGCGAGCCGCTGACGGTTTCCGTGCATTTCACAGATTTTCCCTTTTTGAGCGAATCAAACGGGCGAATACGAGCGTTCAATCAAAACCCAGCAGGAGACGGAGAAGAGGCCGCAGAGGAACCTTCAACGCATCACGCGGGGGACGGGATAATGCTGATGATGCGTGTTCTGATTCACGCATGCACATCACACTGCGATAACGGTACAGCGCTCGACGATGGAATAAACACTTCACACTTTCATTCATCCTCATCGTTTCATGTGTGGTCGAAACTCGATCAGAAGTAAGTCAACGGATGATTATGTTAAATCACCTGAATGAAGATATTGTGGTTGTTTAACGAGTCTCGAATGAGTCGATACGACCGCGTTCTTTTCGTTACATATTCAGAGTCAATACTTTAAAGTCACTGATTCTTTGCACTTTATTTACACTCCTGTTGTATTTTGGTTTGAAGGGAAACGGCCGTGTTTTAGAACAAACCCATTTGACTGTGATTCATTGATATTTGTGTATTTTATGTCTCTTGTCGTTTGCTTTGTGTCTGGGGCAGTTTGACATTTTCTTGTTAAATTGACAAAACAATAGACAACCCACCCCCCCCCCCCCCCCCAAAAAAAAAAAGCTTTACGGTTCGGTCTCGTAATCTTTATCTTTATCTGCTGGTCATTTCATCTTACACTCTTTTGTCTTTACTTCCTGATTCACAGCAGAGAGTAAATATGGATGACTGGCCGTTACTCTGGACGCAGCTTGTTAAAAGTAGTTACATGGTTTGCGTGATGGCCCTTTAAATTGTGCCTTTAGAAGCAGAATCAACTGCAGTTTATCTCCGCATCAGCAGAGAAGAAAATACATGTTCTCTCTCTCTCTCTCTGACATTTTATCTTCCGTTGGCCCTGGCGACGCTTTGAGGCAGCGAGACTGAGATCCCTTCATTTTTAATAAAACCTAATGAAAGCGGAGCGCGATAGGACACGGGCTTTTTTTTGTTTTTTGTGGGGGGTATTGTGTTTTCATGAGGTGACAGTGCACCTGGGACCTCATTAAAACACACTTGGAGGGAGACCACTCCCCCACTTCTGCCCACGCTTAATTAAAAAGTGACACTTGGAGTCTTTATATAAATTTGCCGGCGCCTGGCGAATCACAGAGGCTTCCTCCACGTCCCCACACCGGGAACGTCCCCGTGCAGCTGCCACAGATAAATCAGGAGCCTCCTCTCTCACAGACGAGGAAGTGAGCAGTGCTCGGGGTTGGAGGGCGACACACCTGTGCCCCCCCCCCCCACCGCGGGGGGGGGGGGGGGGGGGGGCAGGAGGAGACGCTCAACTTCCTCCTTAATCTTTTTGTCACTTTGTCATTCTTGAGAATAAATGAGTCGGCACGAACAACAAAAACATGTCGGGGTCCGTTATCATTTCCTTCCATTCAGGAAGGGACCGGATTTTAATTTAACCTGATTGGTTGGTTGTTTTATTGGATGATATTTTTTGTTGAACTCGTAGAGGAAGTAAATATTTAGTTGTTTTTTTTAAATTCAGATTTAAAATGATAAAGATAAACATTCCTCAGTCCTTATCAAAATCTGAGGGTTCTTTTATCATTTATTCTGCGAGCATGCAGTTCACAACGTGGCCACTTGAGGCCGACTCCAAAAGTGAGTCCCAATAGACTCCCATGTTAAAATGGTCACTTGCTTATTTTTATTCTATTGGGCTTTGAAATTGCGGCTAATAAATGGGCGTGGCCTCTTGAGTGACACCTGGGCCACCGTGGCACATTCTAGACGCTATGACATCACCATGGGCGGCTGGCTCTCGCTTTGCTCCGCCTCTTTGCCCATTTTAGGATGAACCAGGAAGTAGCAGTGTCTTTTGTGTCCATCATGTTTCCTCTTTAATTTGATTCTCCCGTTCTTTAATCGTCTCTTACACCTTTTCCTTGAGCTTCTGTCGGGATCAATTAAGTTGATCTTATTCTATCACTTGAGTAAAACAATAAAAATAAAGTTCCTACACAACACACACACACACACACACACACACACACACACACACACACACACACAACCTTTAGTTCAACATGAGTTAAACACATAACGTTTGACATTTGAAGGCAGTTGACTGATAACCATGCTTCATTTGAACAATGACCTTATGTGTGTGTGTGTGTGTGTGCGTGTGTGTGCGCGCGCTCAGTCCCTCGGCAGCTCCAGGCCACAGGCTGCACTTTCCCCTGAGGGGATAAAGGTCATGGAGGATTGAGGGAGCACGCTGCGCCACAGGCTGCGGTTGCGTCAGCACCAGCAGCGAGTCAGGTGCGCTTCCCAAGCATCTCAGCGCCAGCTGCCGTCCAGCCCGGATAATCTGCCTAAGCAGCTTTCACATGATTTCACCTACAGGGAAGAGTTTAGGGAGAGGTTTGTAAACCTCTTCAGACTGTGGCCTTGGAGCTTCCTCCTGCTTTGACTTAAGAGGGGGAGGACAGAGGCTGCGCTGCAGACACCACACCAGGGAGAGGGGGAGAGGGAGAGGGAGAGGGGGGAGAGAGAGAGAGAGAGAGAGAGAGAGAGAGAGAGAGAGAGAGAGAGAGAGAGAGAGAGAGAGAGAGAGAGAGAGAGAGCACTTGAGCGCTGCTCATTTCACCATCCACTCACTTCCTGTGTGCTCGCTCGCAGGAGACACACACTCAACATGCTCCAATCAAGGATGTGCAGCTCATCCATTAGAGCCTCAATTTCACACTCTATTTGTCAATCTCCCATTTAGCCACTACACAGAATGAGAGTATGACTAACACAACTGGCAGTTCACGGGGCGGCCACTCGAGGCTGCGCTCCAAAAGCGAGTCCATCCCCACAGAGTCCCCCACGTTGAAATGATCAACTTCAGAGGGGAATGACACCTGTTGAAAGCCTGGAACAAACCAGGCTTTTCAGGCACATGGTTTCCCCTGACCACGGCACGGGGGCGGGGCTTATTCCTGCTCTATGGAGGTTTGAAATTGTGCGTAATTAAGGGGAGTGGCCTCGCCCTTCCGTGGATGCTGTGACAGCACCACGGAGCCAGCACAGCTCTACCTACGCGTCGCTTCTTTGCCCATTTCTGGATGAAGCAGGACGTCGGAGGAGTTCGGCCTCGTACGCACACAAACGTGCAAAAAGGAAAAAAGAGGTTAAAAATACATTTTGAATTGATTCCATTGCCGTCACAAATTGTTTTGATGAAACTAGCATGGTCCTCACTTTGGAGTCTGCCTTGTTTTGAACAGCATTCCGCTTTATCTTCACCAGTCGGTGTCACTCAATCCTACGCACTGCGCCTTTAAAGAGCGGCAATCGAGTCACATAAGAGCGGCTGACCTTTCAAATACTTGGAGGCGTGTCATTCGGCCAAAGCACCGAAGCCGAGGCACCAAAATTAGACCTCGTAATCTCCGCTAACTTCCATTTGCCTGCTTTACAAGATTCAAGGTTCACATCCTAAAAAGCTTAAATCAAACCAAGACACTGATCAATGAGTCTGTGCAGGTTTCCACACAAATCTAATCAGACACATTAGGACGATGGGAAACCACCTCACGAGCTGGTCGGGAGTTTACGGGTCGGGCTCTCGTCCCGGGCTCATCGCCGGGCAACAGGAAATTGCTTGAGTAAGGGAAGCTATTACTGCCCACAGGAGAAGCTCACACCTTAAGAAGATTATTGTTTATGTTCCCACTGGCGGTGTAATGTATGTGTCCGACAGGAAGTGTGTTGTGTGCTAAATCCATAAGCCCACGAGCACTAATGTGCTGCAGTTTAGTGCTTAACATGAGAGTCTGGGGCAACGACTGAGCAAGAAGTCTAAAAGAAGAGTATGTATATATATATATATATATATATATATACACACACAGTGATGTATGATCTCATTTCTCCTTTGTTGTTAGACTAAATAAAAGCTCTATCATCCAAGAATACCAGCACTTAATGTTGTTTTTATGTGCACATGTAACAGGAGTTATCAACAGCAGGAGACTCAGAATAAAAAGCACATCAAAGGATATTGATATGTACGTTCTCTTACCTTCCTCTGAGCTCTTCCTCTTCCTCGCCGACGTCATGTCCTGAGACCTGGACCCAGAGTGGGTCTCAGAGGCAGGGTCTCAGAGGCAGGGTCTCAGAGGCAGGGTCTCAGAGGCAGGGTCTCAGAGGCAGGGTCTCAGAGGCAGGGTCTCAGAGGCAGGATCTCAGAGGCAGGGTCTCAGAGGCAGGGTCTCAGCGGCAGGGCCTCATTCTCTCCCTTTGAAAGATGCTCAGCGGCGCATGAAGCATGAACAAGTCATGCTTTGGCGTTTTGTACTTCAGCCCATAGATCAGACGCACAAGCAGCCTATTCATGCCCTGCGGCCCTGGGTGTTTGCTCACTACAGAGGAGAGGGATCAAAAAGAAAAGGAAAAAGTGATGACGGGACCATTTTTATGTAGGAAATAAATATCAAATAAGGCTTTTGCAGGTGGAGAAGATCGAGTCATAGCCCATTGATCCACAAATGTCTTTTCCTCAATGTTTGCTAGCATTTTCGGGTGAGGTTGCACTTCCGCTATTTGGCCACTAGTCCATTCCAATGTTCCAACCAGTGTTGCTCCGAGGCTGTTCAACTGTAATCAAATGAAATGAAAGGTTTGCTCTGCTGTTCGACTAACGTGTTGAATTCCGACCCGCATCTGCTGGCGACGGCGCTCGTCTCCGTTCCGCCGCCGTCTCCATCTTTTCTGGGACGCGGCTCCGACCCTCTCACCCTGCACATCTGGAACGGCAGCTGGCAGGTGCGCGGGCACGGACCACCCAGGTGCGGTGGCGCCGGCACGGCACATCTGGGTGGGGAGAAGAAAAAGGGACGAGGGAAGGGGAGAGGGTTGAACGCACACATGCGCAAGCAGGAAGTAGGATGGGTGCCATCCTTTGGGGCGAGTCAGGTGGACTCTCTCTCTCTCTCTCTCTCTCTCTCGCTCTCTCTCTCGTTGCAGGTGCTTCACGCATCCCTCCCTCCGCAATCTCTTAATGCTCCGAAGCCCCAGGAGTGGATCAGGCCGGCGAATCGCTGACCTGAACCAAATCTACACAACGCGCAAGGTCAAGGCGTGACCCTTGCATGCACCGTTATGGCGCATTAATGCAGGGTACTGGCAGGGTTGCGTGAAGAGGATGTACAGGAGAGGGAGTGGAATAATCCCATGCTGGTGTTTCACCGTTTGTGTGTGTGTGTGTGTGTGTGTGTGTGTGTGTGTGTGTCAGTCATGGGGGTGGAGGAGGTTGAAGGAAAGGTCTGCCAAGCATAAGGACGAGAAGGTAAAGGGGAGCGGACAAGAAGATAAGAAGATTGGGTCCGAGACGGAGGAGCTAGAAGCCAGGCCACATTAAAAGGTAGTTGATAAAGACAGGCTGAGGAGGGAGGGAAAGGGGGAGAGGGGGGTGGGGGGGGGGGAGGAGGGAGGGAGCCCGGTTCCATCTGCGGCGTTAAGCAGGACCTGGAGGGGTGAGCGGAGGCAGCTGAGAGCATGTGTGCGGAGGGAGAGTAAGCCGGGGCATCTGGTTTTGCTAAGGCCCCAGAACATTCCTTCCCTCTGTTCCCACTCTGGCTGGCAGCTTTTTAAAGGGACACGTTTGCGCTCATATCCTGCTCGGGGCATCGCCCTGGCTCTTGAAGTCGCCTTTACGAGAGCCGGGGGTCACGGACAAGATGTCTGCGCTCTCCTGTCTGCGTGCGACGGGAGGTTGTTCCAGGGGAGAGAAGTTATACGTCTCTCGTGACACGCAGGGAGGAGCAGCAGCAGATCCCGGCTGACTGTTTCTTATTTATGTGTTATTAGATGGGGGTTTTTCCCACACGCTCAATACCATCTTAAAAAAACAACATGAGCACTACTTGCAATTTCAATTTTCTCTTAAAGGGACAGCACGCCGAGTTCGGCGATTGGCGTCCAGCAGAAGTCATCGTCGCCCGTACGTAGCTAAACAATAGGACACTGAGCAAACACACCGTCGCACGCCTCTAATGTCTCATTAAAGGTGCAGTGTGTACGATTCGGTGGCCTCTAGAGGGGAAGTTGCATGTTGTATCCATCTCCTCAGCCTCATCCTTCTGAGTGTGCAGGAGAACCTGTGGTCGACTTCGGTTGTTAAGTACGTCCACTTTTACAACTGTACAAAATGGCCGCCTCCATAGAGAGGACCCCTGCCCCCTCCTCATATAACTACACACTAATGGGCTCATTTCAAGGTAATGGGGGGGGGGGGGAAATGAAACATTTACGTGATTATAAATTGATGAAAATGTCAGTAAGTTATTGTTTTGTAATATTTTTTAGAAGTGACAAAAATCGTACACACTGCACCTTTAAAATGGAGACGGTCTAAAACGTACGAACACGTACCATCTAGTTGGCCGACTATCACAGGATGGACATCCTGTGACCAACCTGAATGGCCATGGCTGCACTTAGAGGAGGAGGGGGGTCTACTGTACCTGGAGAACTCCAACGAAGACGTGGAGAGGAAAAAGACCCCGGCTGGTCAGTTCAGTGGGTTCGAAGCAAGGGAGAGAGGACGGAGCTCACTGTGGCGCCACTCGTCCATTTTGTAATATTGTTTGGAAGTGACAAAAATCGTACACACTGCGCCTTTAAAATGGAGACGGTCTAAAACGTACTAACACGTACCATCTAGTTGGCCGACTATCACAGGATGGACATCCTGTGACCAACCTGAACGGCCATGGCTGCACTTAGAGGGGGGGGGGGGTCTACTGTACCTGGAGAACTCCAACGAAGACGTGGAGAGGAAAAAGACCCCGGCTGGTCAGTTCAGTGGGTTCGAAGCAAGGGAGAGAGGACGGAGCTCACTGTGGCGCCACTCGTCCATCCATCACACTTATTCTTTAAGGGTCAGCTGGGAGGCTGGAGCCAATCCTGGCAGAAAACGGAGGAGGGGGTCTCTCGTAGGATCTGCGGTCAAAGGAGAGTCCAAACGCCTTTCGATTGGACCAGCTGGCTGTGGCACCTGGAGAGAGAAGAAGAGCATGCAAACTCCAGACAAACACAAAGAAATCGAAACCACAGATTTGGATTAAAGACGCAAACATTCATAAATAACGATGTTTCAGAGAAGCAGGGATGTTCTTCATCACCGGACAATTCTGAATCTTTGAGAAAATCGAGTTCAGTTTTTCAATTTCCTTCGCAATCTAAAACAGGAAGTTGTATTTCCAACCTGAGATGGAAGAGGCGGAAAAGAATCCGACTGCTGGTGCTTCACCAAAATGCATTTTCTGGGTGATGCAAGACGGGTGAAACTCGCAATGGTGGCAAAACTTTGCAACTTCTTTTTATAATAACATACTATTACAACGACACTAAGTCACAGAGCGATGATAAACCCCCCCCCCCCCCCCCCCCCCCGAATCACAAGAGACCAGTTCCCATGATGCAATGCTTGTGTTACATGATACAGCAGGTGTCATGGTATGAATCTCAACACATGAACATGCCGCACAAGTGACAGGGATTTCATAGCTGCTTATTATTTGATGGGATGGTCGGCGGCTCGACTGGATTCTGTCATTACCCTCTCGTGGCTCGTTCCCGGGGGCCGGACGTTTGCGTCTTTAGTGCAGGAAAGAGCCGACCACAACAGTTCTTCAGCTGGCAGCTTTAGTTGGTACATGAGGACATAAAGCTTGCCAGTGAAGAACTGCTGTAGGTCAGCCAATGGGCACGTAGTGGCCAAGGTGGTAAGTGCGACATTAACCTGCAGGAAAGAAGTGAACGTGACATTAGAGGAGTCAAGTGTTTCCGTATAAAAAGGGGTCTTTTTTTTAAGGTTTGTAGCACTGGAGCAAACTTTACAGCTCTGGAAAGAGGAGAACGCTTACGCGAGGCTATTCAAAATGAAAGCCACTCACCAAAAAACGGCTTGATGACTTAAATTGTCCCCAACAGGCTACGTTGGCTACATTAGCTGCTAGTGGTCAACCAGCTTTGTGTGCATCTTAAATATTACAGAATTCAAAAGTAAAAGTGAGCTAACCCGAACCCCAGCAAAATAACACGACGACACGGAAGGTAAGGGAACTGGAGGTGATTGCAGGTTTTTGGACTCATTCCCACTGGACACTACTGCTATATGCAGATGATCTCACCTCATGCAATCGCCACCATTTCGGGTCCAAATCCTGTCTTTAAAGACGTACTTATAATTATCTTTGTGATTCGAGTGTGTAAAAGCTCAGAGAGCATTAACTACATGGATGCCCTTTGGGTTTCTACAATTACGCTCCGCTACTGTAGGTTCTCCTAGTCTTTGAAGAGAAGGGTCAGGTGAGCGGTGTACAGCGTGACCACTAGATGTCATGCAGTCCTACCCAATTTGAAAACTGGCATTGAGAAATTTGTTGAGGCCTCGATGTTAAATTAAAGCTTTATCGTTGGGGTTTCAGTGGAATTAGAGACCTTATTGGAACCAGTCTCGAGCAACTGCTTCTTCGTGTCCGTCTTAAGGCACTTCCACGTTGCCTTAAGCATTTGGCTCAGGTGGTTGCCACTTGGCACTCAAACACACACACACACACACACACACACGCAAACACACACTCGTTTCTGTGCAAGCTGAAGAGGAACTTGTTGTGGGAGAGAGGTGAGGAGGTAGAGAGCGAGAGAGAGAGAGAGCGAGAGCGAGCGAGAGAAAGAGAGAGCGACACAGGGGAGAAAAATGTTATAACATTCTTTGGTCCTGATTCGTGAACACTGCGGTTTACAAAAAAGTGTATAAAATGTGAGAGCACATGTAAACAAACAAGCCGTCGCTATGCGCGTGTGTGTGTGTGTGTGTGTGTGTGCGCGCGCGAGCGAAGGCGTGGAAATAGCCTGCGTGCGACGTGCCAGCCTACTGTTTTAGCATTCACTCCGCTTTAGCTCTAATTGAATGCAGAAGTCTTTGCTAGCTATCTCGCTTGGCCTCCGGTCATCGCCTGGAACTCCTGATAGAAAACAGCTCTTATCCTGTGGGGCAGTTGGGTTTACAGCAGCCACGCGGGCCCGAACGAGGGAGTTCACCCCGGAGTTTACACACTTCCACTCCCTTGGGTGTGCGACAGCTACACCAACACGTCAAGTATTCCGGTATTTCACCTTGGGAGAAAGTCCACATAGTTCCGCCCAGATCAATGTCAGCTTCAGAAAACCCTTGAGAGAAAAGACGCGAGGCCAAGTTGGACCATCATCCTCTTTGGTATGAAATAGTTATGAAGGTTTAGCTGTTTTCTAATCAAGCGCTAGAGATTAAAAGTGACAAGAAAACCCCTGATATGATGTACCGCTTTCAACATCCCCTTTACAGTCTGCCACTGTGTAATGCTCACAAGTAGCTCAGGATTTGTCCTGCCTGGATTCCGTTCAGCTGGACCGACTTCAACTATTGCAGTCAGTCGGTTCTGAAAAGCCTTTCCCTCGCAGCATTTTCTTTCACAGTTCAAGGACAGGACTTTGGGCAAACCAGCGCTCAGCGCCGCTGCGAACCCAGCCACCCCTACAAACTCAACGAACCCCACGCTGCTCTGAGCAACAGCGGAAAGCGCAGGGCTGCAGGCGCGCACCGAAGCGCTCCACCCGCACAGCCCTCCGTCAGTCCGGATGGTCTTCATCCGCCGAGACAAGTTAGTACTGAGAATGAATTCTGAACGGCTCGCGGACCTTGAACGTGGACTCAATCCCAGGGGATCCATTGTGGGCGTGCGTAATATTGGGGATGGGATCCAGGGCAAAGGCTCGGGCTTTTGTTTTCATGGAGCAAATTTGTAAAGGAGGCACCTGATAGCTCCGCTGGCCTTTTGTTAACGCAGGGGAAGATTAGTTTCCTCTGCCGTCAGACAGATTGTATTTAAACTGCCAAGAAGATTACAGATTTGTGGAGGGACGGAGGGAGAGGTAAACAGATAACAAGGAAACGGATTGAGAAAGAGAGGGGATGGTGAGCAGAGCGGCAAGGTCAGGGATCAGCCGTGTGACATGAAAGTAAGCTGATGACAGGGAAACCGTTTCCTACGTCGAGACGCTCCGTCTCCAGGGGGGAACGTTCTGTTGGTTTAGCAAGTTTATTTGAAAGACAAACAAAGATTTCCACAAAATGTTAGGATTAATAATTAATGATATTAACTCCCAGTGCAGATCCTAATGGGGAGGCTGAAAAATTATTCGAGACCCAATTACAAATCTTGGACCTGTTGGCCTCGTCTTCAAAATAATGTAATAACACACATTCTGTTGCTGTTGCTTTCCTCCGCAACATCAAATCAATCATCAGATCCATGTGATATCTTGTGCTCCATATTCCTGGAACATACATGGCTGCAGGGGGAATGGAAAGAAAGGCAAGAATGAGAGACACGGGGTAAACAAAATAGGACAATTCTCCAACAAAAAATATGGGGTGGGTACAAATTTTGCCTTGGGTGAACTTATAACATCCTGTTGTGAAAGGGGGCTGCAGCCTTTACAACCCCCCCCCCCCCCGCC
>JAFBJT010111392.1:45729-57663 GCA_016785325.1 Chascanopsetta lugubris | reverse complement strand
CTGCCCCTCCTCCTTGTAAATGAAATTGTCAGCCACTATTATTCCTCAGCAATGTTCCTCCTCTGCTTACAATATGTTAAGCATGCACATTACACACACGCGCTCCGACCGTCCCAGAGTGCAGAACACAGTGTACCAGAGGAGTGATTTATTACACCGAGCTGACGATTCCCAGGACAATTACAGCCAGCCTGAGCAACAGGCTGAAAATGGCTGCTCGCTGTGTTCACGCGCAAACACACACGAGGGGTTCGACGCTGCATACTGAACGTGTGACTGGTTCAAATGTTGTTGATTTGCGTCACGGAGAACCCGATCACTCCTCTCAGGTTAACACATACCAGATGTACATGTTTGTATTTCTAGGGTGTCGACTCTCTCTGGGGGCCACACACTCAGTCACACTTGTTCCCGTGACAACTTCTAAATCGCAAATGTTCATTGTACTGAGGGGGTGCGGCCTCTAGAGTGACACCTTGGCCGATCTGTCACGTTTCAACGGATGCTGCGCCAGCCCCGTGGGCCCACCCCGGCTCTGCCGGCGCTTTGCCCCTTTTTTGGGATGAACCAGGAAGTAGGAGGAGTTAGGCATTGGCAAGAGTCTATGGTGTCAACGAATCCGACGCTGCAGAGAGCAAAGGCAGTTCCTCCGGGGCACCCTTCCTTCCAGGCTACGACAACAAGCGTCTTGATTTTCGGTAGAGCTCAACCCTTTCTTAAAGCGTGCGCAGTTTGCATTGTAACAGTCTCGCTCTCTAAATGTAATGTTTCACTGCTGAGGACTGAAACACTGTGGATGAATAATGGATTAAATCGATGAATGTTTGCCAATATCAACATTTCCCAGAGGGCACGCAGGGGATGACTTGGCAAGCACAAAATATGGGAAGCCCAATGAATCATGTGAGGAATGTATTTTCTTTTCCAGAATCAAATGCAAGAAAGAAAGAAAAGAATTCCTCCTGAAACCTGACACCACAGATTACTCAGACAGAGATACAACTCGCTACTCAGAGCTTTTAAAGGTCCAAGTATGCGATTGTTCCTTCGTACACGCGGGATTCGCTCGGATATGTGCTGGTTGTGCAATGAGGGTACGCAAGTCTCTTATCGCTCATCCATCAATATCCATCTCACGAGCAGCGTCACGGCATCGCTGGTATTGCAGTCATCTGAAATATTTCCTTTGAGAAGCTGTCCGCTTGGCAGCCCGACCATTGTTGGCTTCGTATGAAAATTGTGTCACATCCCCTGGATAATTAAATCAATACCAGAGTAACAATCGCAAATGTCAAATTCCAGCGAGTTGCGCATGAAGCACATCTCAATTATGACTCAAAAAGATATAGATCTAAAACTAAGAAGAAACATATGTATGGATCACGTCCTCCAGTCACGGACGTTTGGTCCACAGAACTCAAAACCTTCCTGGTACCACTTCAAAAACCCTGACTTGGATGATTCTTTGATGTACTGGGCTTTGTGTACACACACTACTGCAAACCTCTTCATCTCTCTCCATTCTAAAAACAGGACTTGCCAGTGGCAGTACAGTACTTTTTTTTACAGTGGCGAGGAAGTAAAGTGATTTCTGGAAGAGGAGAGATGCAAAGATGCAGTATTGAGTCAGTAAATCTGGCTCTTTCTGGCATTTCTGATGCTTTCTCTGTAAAAACAATCGAAAACGTCAGTTGTATTTCTCTATAATCCAAATGACATCTGCTTCAACGACTCCAGTTTCGCCTGTACCACTAATGTAGTCACAGACTCGACATACATCAACTCTTACGGCCATGGCAACTGCATTAATTGAACAATTACACAAAACCTCTTCCGACATGATGCATAAATTTCAATATGAATGCATAACCTGATGTCAGTGTGCACAGAGACACGTGGCCCCACTCCCCGACCCACTTCTGGCCTCTCTGCACTTGATCATTTGCACGCCCCTGACCTCTGTGATTATTTTCCCCCAAGGCCGCGACAAATCCCCCACAAGAGCAGATCAATATACAATATTTGCCATTGCCTCTCCTCTGCAGCTTCAAAGAGGATGAGAGAGAGAGAGAGAGAGAGAGAGAGAGAGAGAGAGAGAGAGAGAGAGAGAGAGAGAGAGAGAGAGAGAGAGAGAGAGAGAGAGAGAGAGGGAATGGTTTTCATAGGGACGACATATATAGGCGCACGAACACACACACGTGGTGACACGAGCAAACATTGCTGAGGTGTAATTCTTTGGGCGGAGAGACGAGGCTAAGACGCGCACCCTGTCACTGTGCTTCATCACTCCCCCCCCCCCCCCCGGTCCTTTCCCCCCCCCCCCCCCCCCCCCCGCAGGGCGCCGCCATGACCAAAGTAGGAGAGCACAGGGAGGAGGTGGCGAGAGGCACTGATCACTGTGCGAGTGTGAGCAGGGGATCATGTGTATGCATGAGGCATGTGAGCAGGCAAATGTATGCATGCATGCATGCATGTGCAGGGAGAGGAGGAGGAGGAGGAGGAGGAAGGGGGGTGGAGAGGGGAGGGGGGGTGGGGAGGGGAAGGGGGGGGGTGAGTCCACGCCCTGTTTTAAAGAAACGCAACCAGCTGGTTCTCTCGGCACACGGCGCGTGGAATTAGAATTTAGAGAAATGCCATTTGACACTGCAGATAGATAATATAATATATATATATATATATATATATATATATATGTGAGGGGATGGTTGTCGACTGCTTCCGACCTCTGCTCGGTGGTGGTTTATCTGTATATGAATTGACGATTGAATGTGAAAGCAGGAAATAATGTGGTCTTCATAAGAGGTCAGGTCTGGTACAGCTGTTCTCCTGGCAGCAAACATCCACTAATATCCCAAAGAGCAGTTATAAGAATTTAATTTAGGGGCTGGACCCGGAGGGCTGGGGAGGGGAGGAAGGGGGGCGGGGGGGGGAGGAGGTGGTGGTGGAGAGGGATGCAGAGAAAGCAGTCGGGGTGGTGCCCATAGAAAACGGCATAAACAAGTGAGTCAGCCCCACGTGTGCACTCCCGGGCATTTCTTTTACCCCTTTCACTCCGCAACAACCTGAGAACAATTATGCTATATAACCATTATGGGCACAGATGGGGGGATATTTCGCAGCCGCCTTTGATCCGGAGCCTGTGAATGCTCTGATTTCCTCCAAGTGCACGCTGCTATTTGCTTAAGGAAGAAGTGATGTGAGCTCAGCAGGTGGGGAAGGAGGAAGAGGAAATGGCCCTTCCAGTAAAGTCTCGCAGTCTCTAACAGGATTTTATACTAAGCGTCTGTGGGCAGGAATGCATGGGAACAGTACAGTGCGCGCGTGTGTGTGTGTGTGTGTGTGTGGAGGAGGGGGGGGGGGCAGAAAAGGAGATGGTATCTGCCTCCATGATGTCATAACGTGAGAAGCTGACAACCTGGTCCCTGGTGTTTCCACCATGCACATGACGCAGCATGAATTGGAATCCGCATATGTGTGTGTGTGTGTGTGTGTGCTGACGCAGGTTGCCAGAGTGAGAGAGACATTTTATACACACACACACACACACAAAAGAGATGGAATGATCTTTGGAAAACATAATGAACAGTGAGATATGGAAACAGAAGGGTGGGAAGCAGGGGTGTGAATCCAGGGCCCCGACATAAAGGACAGATTTGTCTGCCTCCTCTGGCTGTCATCTCTTCCTGCCCCTGTGAAGACGAGCCTCAAAGAGAACATTGTGTCTCCCTATGTATCCGTTTGTGTCCATGCTTTGCCCTGAGTAAATGCCACTGTCGTCGGGGTGGATCCACCCTCCGCTCTCGCCATCCTTCCCCAACACAAACAAAAACACACGCAGAATATACCCCCTTCGACAGCCCCTCCCTCCGAGCCGTGTTTTACTTCCAACGCTCAAAGACAGGAAATGGCCCGAGGGCGAATGAATAAGAAATGCTAGCCGCCCATGCATGATACAAATCCATAGAATCTCACGTGTCGACAGCCCCCCCCCTCCCCTCCCCCCCAACCCCCACTCTCGCAAACAGCCTAGTGATGTTCACTTTTTTAAATTTTTTTTTTTTAAAGCACTTATTTGACTAAAGCGGTGTCACAGCTAAGAGGACAGCTCTGTACGCTCACTGTAAGCCCACTTGCCTGGCACAGAGAGGCAGGCAGACACTGATAGTGACTAACTGGGGGAAACACAGTGGAGCATTTAGAGCCAGATATTTCCCCCAGGAGCCGGAGGAGACCAAAAACGGAGCTGGAAGTGAAATGAATATCGGACTCATCGGGTGGCCGGAGAGACTACTTCAAGTGAGTAATGATCGGGCTGTTCCCTACTGGGGTTTGGATGCTGGATATGAAGTTCCCCCCTGGGGGCACCTGATAATTGCTGGTTTTAACCTTAAGGGATAAAACAAGCATTTCAGCAGGTGAGTTGGCGAGGAGCTAACGAGGGTGTGGAGCAGCAAACGCTCACTTCCCTTTTGTGTTTACGCGTGGATCGGATCCGGTCCTCGGACAAGCTGTGATGTTTCCTGGCTGAAATATTTGGTGGCTGATGCGTCAGGGAAGTCGAGGGGAGTCGAGGAAATCGGAGTTAAAGGCGCAGTGCGTAAGACTTGCATGTCTGTTGGCTGAGAAGAGTGAGTGTCTCATTAAATATGTATAAAAAAATACATTTGGGAAAATGCTTATTTCTCCAGAACGAGCACTTTAGAGTTTAGAGTACACTTTTTTACGTCGGGAGCGAGTCCTCTCTGTGGAGGAGGCCATGTTGTTTTTACAGTGGCCCGGAATGAGCAGATTCAACACCTATCCAGCTCCAAGGTTGTAATTGGTTGCGTATCACCACCAGATGTCACTAAACCCTACACACTGTGCCTTTAAGGGACGGAGTAGACCTCCATTCCAGCTCTTTCGTATTCATGTGGAAACAGACTGTCTGGAACACACGATCTCCTCCCACTGATAAGCGCTGGTAGTGTTAGCATGACGTGCTAAGCTATCATGGGCGGGTCCCTTCACAGCGCTGTAATCTGTTGTTGCTAGCTACATCTCCCACAACACTGAGAGGGAATCAAATGGTGCACTGGTGACTGTTTGGTGGTCCGCTGCATATAGTGTGTGTGTGTGTGTGTGAGAAGGGGGGCAAAGTCAGGGTAAAAAAATAAAAAAATAAAAAAAGAGGAGAAGAAAAAGAAGAATGTTTGCCTAAGTGTGTGTATCTGTGTGTGAGTGTGTTTCCTGCTGCTCGGGCTCCAGCTGTAGCCCGACGGCCTGAGAGCGCAGCGCGCTAAACCAACAGAGAGCAGAGAGACTTTCACCCCGAGTGAGTGAGCTGGAAGAACACCGTGGTCCGACGCCCAACAAAGAACCACATCACCTCAGCAACGCTCACCTCCTGAACCGAATCTCTGCACACGCGCAAAATCCCCCCCCCCCCCCACGGCCAAAACCCCCCCCCCCCCCCCAAAAAGACATTTCTAATTCACCTTTTGACAACAGACGACATTCCAACACCGACTTTCATGCGGATCCAACGCTGTGATGAAGCACGATGGAGTCGATTATGGACGGAACGACCCACTGACGCATCCAGCTCGCTCGTTACTAATCGGTTTTGATGTTAAATTATTTGCATCTGGACATTTTAAAAGGCATCGTCCGACGTTTTGACTGGTTTCTTCACAATGAGGTCAAATCGTATTGGTATTATATGTGGGATTAAGTGAGCCCTAGTGGCGATGATGCACATTGCAGCTGCACCCTGAGGATATCCTTAGGTGAGGATATATATTTAAAGAAAACAACTCGTTTGAGAAGCTGGAGGAAATTAAACTATTTGGGTTTTTTTTTTCTCCTCAATTAAATAAATAAACATACGATTTCCTATTCAGACAAGAAGACGCAGCCCAATATTTCAGCGCTTGAAAAAAAAAAAAAGTTTGTTTGAAAACTGCAAAAAAAACAGCCGAGTACATTTCAAATGAAAGAATAATAATGACAGGAGCTTCATTACTTCCTTTCCTTTCAGACCTTCAGCCCATTTCCCTTTCTCTCGCCGTCTCCACCCTCCCATCTTCTCCCCACTCATTTCTTATGCACTTTGTGGAGCCCTCTCCTTCCACCATCCCTGCTTTCACTCCCCCCCCTACCCACCCCCCACCCCCCGCCTCTCCTTCAGCCTGCGTGATCGTCCTTTAATACCATCGCCCTTGGTTTCCATCCCTCCCTCACCTCCTCATCCTTCGCCGCTCTTCCCTCTCCCTCTCCCTGTGTCTTTAGGTTGGTCAGTTCAGCGAGGCCGAGTCACATTCCTGGGATTCCTGCAACATATGGTCCACATTCCAGCCGGTCTGCCAAGAGGCCCACTGCTCCTTCACCGCTGGCCCTGCAGAGACCAGCCCCACAGCCAAGTGTGCAGCTATACAGCGCCGCTCCGGCCCAGGCTGCCGGGCCCGAACCGAGGCCGACCCGACCCAAGCATTGGACGGCGTTTTCCTTTAAACTCCCCGTTCTTTGCATGCAGGCAGCTCGAGTTTCACTCCCTGAGTCGCTGCAGCCTCGGGCGGCCGAGACTGTCGTTATCTGTGTGTGTGTGTTCAAGTTCTAAAAAGGCCCTAAACACACCCGGGTCTTTAATTAGGTCACCTACAGACAAGGAACTTCACAGGGTTACTGATTATGCCGTTTAAAAAAAACGGATACAACTCTTCATTTGATGTTTTTTTTTCGTGCATTTTTCTTTCAAAGCGACAGGAACTTTTCCAGTGGACAGCCCCAAACATGTGCTGTCCAGATGAGGATGGAGCCAGACGGGTGAACCGCCGAGGTGTGGTGACCGTCTCTCTCCATATGAAACTCTTCAGTTTGAATACCATTACCTCCCTCTCTCTCTCTCTCTCTCTCTCCCAGATTTCGCCATGCAGCACACACCCACTCGTCCTATACATGTGAGCACATGCAACTCACAGCATGTGCACATCTGTCTTCATCTGAGGATACACCACACACACACACACACACACACACACACACACACACACACACACACACCTACTGCCTACACACAGCACCTGCCATAGAGCTTTGGTGTTCACACCCTTTTTTTTGGGTGCAAATTCCTGTAACTGCAGATCAGAAGTAGTAGATTTAAATGCGCAAACATCCTCAAGCGAGAAATATATTTAGCTCGAGCTAGCCCTAAGTTGAGCTATCTGGGTGTGGCCATGAAAATGTGCAACCTCACTGCAGCTACTGCAGCTCCACCGCGGATCTGCACCCTCGGCTGATTGGCCGTCAATCGCAGCCAATTTTGAGGCGGTTACAGCGAGCCGCGAGATGGTCGAGTCATTCCGGGAGCTCAAGTTAGCAGAGGAGTGACTCATCAAATCCTACATTTGTATCAATGTCTGCAACACCGGGGGGCGGGGGGGGGGGCAGGGGGGATGGTTCCAGATTCTCAAAGAATGTCAAATCAAAGCAGCGTGTTGCTTCTAAATGAAGGTTCACACGTGAACGTACAAAAGACGGTGCATCAAAGGAGATAAAAGCATTTATATGCACTGGACTGCAGACTTCTGGGGTGACTTGACATTTGACTTGAGCCGACAGGCCACGGGGACATAAAATTGCTGGCGACAGATTTCAACCAACCAACCCCCCCCCCCTCCCCCTTACATGCCCTTTCAGAGTGACGGAGTGTGTGTGTGTGTGTGCGCGCGCGAGTGTTGCCACGAGCTAAACCCGTCATTTAATAGACGCTCTGGAGGTGACGTCGTGATCCTTCACGGTTGTCATGGAAATCAGATGCCGCTCACTCGCGCACAGTGGACAGTGGGGTCAAAAACAGGTCCGGGTGGATGGGCTTCATCCAAACAGGAGGGAAACACAGCACGAGGGAGTCGGAGGGGGGGTGGTTCCAGATTCTCAAAGAATGTCAAATCAAAGCAGCGTGTTGCTTCTAAATGAAGGTTCACACGTGAACGTACAAAAGACGGTGCATCAAAGGAGATAAAAGCATTTATATGCACTGGACTGCAGACTTCTGGGGTGACTTGACATTTGACTTGAGCCGACAGGCCACGGGGACATAAAATTGCTGGCGACAGATTTCAACCAACCAACCCCCCCCCTCCCCCTTACATGCCCTTTCAGAGTGACGGAGTGTGTGTGTGTGTGTGCGCGCGCGAGTGTCTGGGGAGTGGCGCAATGGACGTCATTGCTGGACGGCTGTATTAATCACATCTAGCAACGCAGAGATAACGACTCTGCTGGAACACAGACACACAGAGTCACGCACAGTCACACACACACACACAGTCACACACACACACACACACAGGTTGATCCGACAAGGCTAAACAATGAGAGCAAACACTCGTAATAAAAAAGATGGCGAAAAGGAAAATGACAGACGGAGGGAGGAACGGGAGGAACTAAGTATTTATAGGTTAACGGTTCTGTAGAGTATGTAACATTTTTGAGTCCAATAGTCGTTCAGTTCTTCACAAAATTGACGATAATTACCTCTTAACTGACACTGCAGCTTCACCACGCGAGCGTCTCTGACCCTGAGGCACATTTCAAACATTGACTTTTTGTTTTGTTTTTTTGCAAAGTCACTTGCGACTTAACACTGACACCATTTTCACATCCCTTTTCTGCCTCCCTGTCTTTCAACACGCACCATGAATGTGCCATTGTAAGCAAAGTCAGTGACTTGTAAATACATTATCACTCTCCATATGAGAAACTAGTTCCAACACAGCACTTCCTGCATGGAATGTGGGTGGGGCATGGGGCCGAGACTCCCGACCGAGAATAATTCATGTTAGGGAAAAAGAGAGAGAGAGAGAGAGAGAGAGAGAGAGAGAGAGAGAGGTATGGACATTCAAATGGTGGCCACCCTGCTAATCCAGATGTAACCAGCGGCCCTGCAGCATCATGTATAATTCACTGTTCAAAGCCAAAGAGGGGGGTAATTACAGCAGGCCGGCCCCTGCGCTCCTCAGGGAAGGGCACGGGCCGTGGGGGTGAAGAGCCGACGTGGGCACCACGGAACTAACCCGCACCTTCCACAGCATCTCCAGCCCCTGATGTGCATCGTCCATCGGACATAGGATAAAAACCTCCAATAAAAACAGAGGGCAGAAAAAAGGGGCGTGTCCTGCGCACATTTATTACGCCTCGCAAAAGGCCAGACACGACAAGGTCCTGTAGCTGCTGGCACGGAAGAGAAGCCACCGGTTGCTGCACGGCTCCTCTCTGAATCCCTCGCCGAGACTCTGTTTTTTTTTTGTTTTTTTTAGTTTATTTCATTAACCCTTAAAAACAAATGATTGTTATACGTTGCTAAGCCTGTCATTCGTTAACCCACCAATGTGGAAATCTTTTAACTGGGATTGCATAAGGTCCAAGAGCACTGCCTTTAACATTACATAACCCCTGCCCAGTAGGACTCATCGAAAACGGGGAGGTGGGATAAGGTGGGAGGGGAGGGGAGGGGAGGGGAGGGAGGGGAGGGGAGGGGAGGGCGGGGGAGGGGAGGGGGAGGGGGGGGGGGTGGCGACAGGGTCCACACCGGCCGTACCTAACTTGCAACAGGTTGATGAGAAGTTGAAAAAGTTTTTTTTGTTTAAAAAAAAACAAACAAAAAAAAATCTAAGTTTTTAGAATAGAACGAAATCTCACAGGAGAGCTGGGAGCATTCCACAGGTTGACCCGTCCTTACCTTCGTCAGCGGCCATCTTCCCGCAGATGCCTCGGCAGATCCTGATGGCGTGACCTGAAACGGACAAGAAGATCAACGATTGAGTGTGCGTGAGGGTAATAACATGAGATATGCAAGAGAGGAAGAGGAGGAGGGGGAGGAGGAGGAGGAGGAGGAGGAGGAGGAGGGGCAAGTCTCCACATTCGTGTTGCAGCTACAAAAGGGTGGGGCCTTAAGGAATCCACTCCATCACTGGGCTTGAGGCTTATCTTAATTAAGCTGCCAGGGGTCAGTCTGCCTGTGCACCCAATTATGATTGAGTTAAACGCATCACCACAGAATGTCTGGCTCCTCCATGTTAATGGACGGGTCGTCCCCTTTCCTGTCTCCTTGCTTCCTTCCCTACATCCATGGATTCTATGGGAGGGGGGGGGGGGGAGAAAAAAAAAAGGGGGTTGGGGGGCGACACACCCTCCTTCGTCACACTCCTTAAGGGACATTAAATCCGGGGTCTGTGGTCCCGGACAGAACCAGGATATGACCCGGGTCCCGTTTGGATACTAGGTAAATATCGGGGCGTAGGGATACAGCCTGAGCACACCTTGTACCCAGGTCTGAAATGTCACCTCCGCGGGAGCAAAAAGTTTCAAAACGCCATTGACATTCACCCTGAAGACAAGATCGTGTAAAATAAGGTTCGATTAAATCGAATAATCCGTGATTAGTCCCACGGTGAGAAAATCCCCGCAGGAGAACAGTTAGTTACTTTGCCCCGTTTTAATCCACAACGTCACTTACGACAATATTACGTAAAATTATGCGCAGTTTTCGGCCGCTACGCAGAGATTATAAACCTCTCCCTCACCCCCACGCCCAGTTTTTTCCCCCGTGGCAACGAGGGGTGGCTCCTGTAAAGTTGCCACGTCCGTAACACACACACACACACACACACACACACACACACACACTTCTCAGAAATGTAAAGTAAAAAGAAAGACTCGATTTACTTACTCAAACTGCGTAACAGTCCAGTTGACTAATCACGAAGGGGTTTACGCCAAAAGATGCGCACGTCAAGATGGCACTACGTAAGTTATGTAATGTGTGAAAATGACTACGGAGGGTGTGTGGAGCCGCTGGTGGATGGGTGTGTGAGTGTGAGAGTGTGTGTCCTCGGTCGGTTACATGTTCCGCCGCTCAGCCACACCTTAACTATCTTCTTTTTTTTTTTTTTTTTTTGTCTGACACTTCCAGAGGTTTCGACGACACGCGACAAGCGAACTTCGCCCTCAATACAGCGCCGCCATGAGTCAGCGAAATGCGAACGAAATACTGTCAATAAAGTGTAAAGGCTCCGGTCATTGGGAGTATCCGGTCCCCACCCGTAACCCTGTCGGCTCCACTCCGCGTTCCGTTCCGTTCCGTTCCGTTCCGCTCCTCGGGGCTCCGTCCCCGGTCTCTCCCTCTCTCTCTCCCTCCCTCTCTCCCTCTCCCTCTCTCTGCCTCTCCGGTCCAACTCCTCTCTTCAAACCGGCTTCTCACTCCGATCAGCTGGCAGCGCCGTGACGTCACGGCGTGCCACTAGCCAATGGCAAGCGAGCCGGAAAAGCCCCCACCGATGACGCCCGCGATGACGATAGGGTGTGGCAGCCAACCACAGCACAGGAAACTGTGAGAACTAAGGCGGGCTCGAGCGGAATCGACCAATCACGTGGGAGCCGCCCATGGGAGGTGTTCTGTCTCGTGACCTATGAGGTGAGGGGAAGTGTTACATGTGAAATGTGGGAAGTTTTAAAAGAAAAGCAGATTGAATATATTATAATTAGATATTTGGTCAACAATAAAGTTATTCAACATGAAAACAGTATTTTTTCTTCTTCTTCACCAACTGACATGAAAGGACTGTAACTGAAAGAAATGTGTCTGTGGGTCAGCAGTCAACAAACACACAGCTCTGAATTACTGTTCTTCTCAGCTTGTGTCACAACAAAACACACAAAGTCCAAGTTGCATTTTTTTGTGTATGTATTTATGTAAAAAAGTATAAACTATTATATTTGCTTTACATGGCCATAAAAAATAAATAAATAAACTACTCAAGATTCAAGCTCATGGTTCAAACAGGTTAAAGGTCCAGTGTGTTCGTATTCTGGAGAGAACTTCCAGTTCAGTCTGGGTGGGTTCATCGCTGGATGCTGACTCAGCATCTTCTTGACCAGCTACTTCACACTGGGCAT
>JAFBJT010111392.1:29561-42923 GCA_016785325.1 Chascanopsetta lugubris | reverse complement strand
ACAGCGGGGGGGCACGGACGGGGGGGATGGGGTGGGTTAAGATCAGAGAAGCTCATCTGCGGGGAACACAAGTGAGTACCTGAGACGTGGTCCTTACCTCCCATGGACCAGCAGACCGACAGGAGGGCGCAGATGGCGAGGAGGGTCAGAGTCTTCATGGTGCCTGGTGGCGAGTCTCTCGTTGCAGACAAGTTGTTGGTCTTGAACGCTCGCTCTTGCTCTTGCTCTTGCGCTTGCTCTTCTTCCTCTGTACGGCCGTAGGCTCTGCTTCCTCCGACCAAAGCGGAGGTGAATATATAGCGCGGTCGGCCTCCGGCGTCAGACCAGACCCACACGCACGGACAACCCTCCGATTGGACGGGGAGTCGAATGTCACCGCTTCCGCTTCCACTTGTCTTGAAATCTCCCTCCAACACCCACGCTGCCCCTGGCACCCGGTCCAGGAACTCATTCACCCACACCGAGACTTGCCCGGCCGCAAGAATTCCTGGCACTTGTCGCTACGGAGCCGTGTACAAGCCTATATATACGCGCGTGTGTGTGTGTGTGTGTGGGTATAAATACATGTATGTTCGTAGTATGTGAGCCTTCGTGTTTACATCACAAGCACTACAACAGAAAGGGAAGCATGACAAAGTGGTTCCACTCTCAGCGTGAAAGGATTCCCCCCTGCTCCCACGATGCACAACGGACTTTTAGAAAGACAGGAAAGACAGATCCACATTTTACTTGGTAGAAACTTGTTGAGCAGCAGCTTCTCCTCATGTTGATTTACTGGATTTGAGTCCTCGTGGGGGAGAACTGGACAATTCTGTTTGCAACATGTTCGGGAGGAACTGCCAATGTTTCTCTGTCAATCGTTTTCTGAGGTCAAACACAATCATTCTGGCCCTCGTCTTGTTCGCCCCGTCCTTCAAATCCCTCCGGAGAACAAAGGATGGAGCGAGCCCCAGCGGGTCCAAACTAATTCTCAGTCAAACGTCCGTAAATATGACTCTTAATCAAGCAGGGCGGCTGCACCTCTCTCTCTCTCTCTCTCTCTCTCTCTCTCACTCTCTCTCTCTCCTCAGCATCCAGGCTGCCGCTTGTACTCCCACTGTTGTGCTGCTGCCAGTCCTTTGCCCCAGATGTGCTCTCCCACCCCCACAAACCCCAAACTATAGTCCGGACCCACCACAAGCTACTAATCGGGTGACACGAAACAGCAGTGAGGCTCATTATGCGACAGAGCTTAATTAGAGTGTTGCAGAGTCCCACCAGAACCACAGTCAGTCACTATTTACGGAGCCGGCTCGCTGCATGTCCCCGGCCAGATCCAGCCGAGCGGCCGCGGCCTTCCATCGCCGAGCGCCGGCCCAACACGCGGCCTCGCTTGATATATTTCGGCGTATATACGGCCAAATATAGGAAAACCCGGCGTGTTGGATGCGCAGCTCTGTGCGTGTGGGTTTGGTTGTTGTCGTTCGAGCGCTACGGTTCAAATGTAGCTGCAGCTGTGGGTTCCAGATACTAAATGGGATCTGGAGTTCACAGCTTGGACCTGAACCATTTTGCAACTTAAATACCGTTTAGATAACCAAACATCTAAATGCACAACAAGTATATTTATCTTCATGCAAACCCCCCTCCCCCCCGGGCACAACTGCCTTATTTCTCACGCCGACCTGTAGACAGAGAGAGAGAGAGAGGGAGAGAGAGAGAGAGAGAGAGAGATGCTACAGTGCAGTGACCTTGGTGTCCTTTGTGTTTCAGCGTCTAGCGTTATTCCTGGTGTCAGGGATTTGTTTTGGAGAGCACGCCGTGTAATTTCGATGTCTGGTCCGCTGCTCGTTTCTGCGGAGAGGTTGTAGGCTTGTGCACAGACGGAGAAAACAATTGCAACAACATGTCCGAAGAGGCGGGAAACACGGGGTCTGGAGGCTCTCTGCTTCGCATGGCTCGCTCGCTTGTCGGTTCTTCTTGGCAGTGAAACAACTTCATCCAGACAATGAGGACACACTCGGTGTTTTTCGCCCCGTGTTGCGGGTTTGCACGTTCTCCTCCACGGTCGGTGCCGCAGACTCGGGAAAAATGAGGTGCACGGGTCCCGAGGTCAAAACGATCGGAATTAAAATCATGTTTCCGTTGATAGAAGAGTGAACGTGCTGTGTATCCACGTCATTTATCCACCATTAACATCCTCACTGCATTCATTGACTTTTATGTATGAATGTGATGACGATGGTGGTGATGATGGTGATGATGATGGTGATGATGATGGTGGTGATGATGGTGATGATGGTGATGATGATGGTGAAGATGATGGTGAAGATGATGATGATGGTGATGATGATGATGAAAATGATGATGATGGTGATGATGATAATGATGGCGACGACATTGATGCTGATTACTGCATTGTGTTCTTGTTTTTATTATGGAGGTATAGGTGTGACTGTTTTTGTGTATTTGTATTTGTTCATGTTTATGTGTTCACATAAATACATGTCTATTTGTACATGTCCTAATGGCTCTATCCTGGGAGGGTTGGGGTTAGGGTTAAGCTGGGGTTAGGGTCAGGGAAGGTCGTAGAGACCTGGAACAAAGACCTACCTTTCCATTAGTGCATATGCACACACACACACACACACACACGCACACACACACATATGTACACATGTATACACATGTAACGTTCATTATTATTGTTGGTTCTATCATTTTTACTATTAGTATCACCATCATCATCGTCTTACTCTATACCTATCAAGTTTTTTTTGTGTGTGCATACATTTGAATTGCTAACTTAAGCTGTTTGTGGCTTAGGTTACAGAACGGGTCGTCCACTAACAAGAAAATCAATGGTTTGATCCCGGTTTCCCCTCATTCCGCATGCCAAACTGTCAGTGGGCTGCCGACCGAGCCCCAAATTGCCCCTGATTGTACCGGAAGTACATGAATGATGCATAGTGGAGAAGGAACAGCGTATATGTGCTGTGCATGAATGAATGGGTGAAGGGCAAAATTGCAGTGTAAAGCACACAGAGTGGTTCTCAGGACCAGAATAAGCTCTATATGTATAAAAACAGACCATTCTCCATTCATGTGTCTTTTTCTGTAACAAAGCACATTTTGTCATTTTATTTTTCCTGACAGGGTTTTCCCCTTTTTTTAGAGGCTGCGGCTGAATCAGCATTTTATTTTGAATCTCAGATTTGTTCTCTTCCTTTTGATCAATTTACAGAGGCCGTCATACATCAGGCCTCAGACCATCAGGCCAGTCTGAGTCCTCATGTCCGCTACAGTGAACGTCTCACGTTGTCACGTCTGGATTCCAACACGGGCATCAAACACTGGACCTGAACCAAGCAGACTGATAAAAGAATCAGGTCGAATATTCATCGACCTGTGCTCCGCCTCTTTGCCCATTTTTGGATGAACCAGGAAGTGGGAGGAGTTAGGCCTCGGCGGGGCAGCGACGAGCGAACCCCCCACAATGAGCCTCATGAGCTCTCTGCAGGAAACCGTCGGGTGACATCATGGACACTACATCCATCGTTACATTCACTCTATGTCACTCTTGAAGCTGTCCTCACTCTAAGTGGGTTATTACAATGAATATGAATGAATCACAACAATATGGATTGAATTTTAAAGGTCCAGTGTGTAAGAAATGGTGGGATTGATGTTTTAGCAGACATGGAATACGAAATAATTGCAATAAAAGCACTGATTTTTTTTTAAAAATTGCATGTAATCACCTTATTGTATCCATTGTTGCTTTCTAAAAAAACCAACGATGTGAGCCCTCTGTGTTCACACGCTTCACAGGGAGATGGAGGTCAGGGGTGGCATCTGGGATTGCCAGTGACATGATACGGGGGGTGTTGGCCACCCTGGGGACCCCCCCCCCCTCACCCTTTAAAGTCGAGGACCATGTCTCACACCACACAGACAACACAACATATCGCTGGATAACACGGCTACATCTCCCACGGGGGCGTGTCGTGGAGACCTCGACCTCCAGCCGTCGCTCACTGACATCAGAGAGGAGACGGAGCGGTGAATCGGCCGCTCGGCAGAACTCGCCGTGCCGCTCGCTGCGCTCTGCGCTCACACACGTCGGGCCGAGCTCCAGCAGAGGTGAACAACAGCAGCTCAGGTTCCGCTGGTCGACCCACTGTTTACCCATCTGCCTGTGACAGGACGTATTACTTAGAGGAGGGTTTTTTTATTTTTTCAAACGATGATTTATGATGTTTCCTCTTTGGGACTGAGAGCAGCCAAGTTACTGCTCAGTTTAGCACGAAGGCACAGAGAGAGAGCTGCGGCGGTTTCACTGGGCTGTGCTGAGTTTAGGGTGAGCTGGAGCATGAGATGAAGGAGGAGGAGGAGGAGGAGGAGGAGGAGGAGGAGGAGAGAGGTCCTCCACATGTCACAAGCCAGGGAAAAGACGTCTATTCCACTTAAATGCAATCATAGAGCCCATATTACAGTCTGAGTCGGTGACGTGGAGCCGTGATGACCTTTGACCCGCGATGCTCTCTTCATATTCACCCGTGTGGGAGTGAGCCCTACGTGCAACCACGGCACGGTGCCATGATGAAACATACGTCGTATCGTGCCGACCTGTGATCATCGCTGTAGACGCGCGAGAGTCACATCAGTGTCTGAAAAAAGACAGACGCTGCAAATACAAGAAAGTTTCCCAAAAAGCAACACATGACCTGACGTTAACCCTCGGCCCTGAGTCTAAGTGGCACTGGTCCAAAAGCAGTGTTGAGATCTGAATTTTAAAGGGGTCCTGTTACGTTTCATGTTGCCTAATATGGTCACGTGGCCGTTACTAGAAGACGTCGAACAAACCGAGGGGATCACTCCCCCCCCAAAACT
This sequence comes from Chascanopsetta lugubris, assembly GCA_016785325.1. Taxonomy (NCBI): domain Eukaryota; kingdom Metazoa; phylum Chordata; class Actinopteri; order Pleuronectiformes; family Bothidae; genus Chascanopsetta; species Chascanopsetta lugubris. The sequence continues at coordinate 38,051 of JAFBJT010111392.1, read as the reverse complement.
AACGAGCAGGTCCGCACCTGCGGGGCCAACGGGGGGTCGGAGCTGAAGAAGATGGATTCTTCTGTGGGGGCGGCCATGTTGCATCACCCTGATAAGTGACGACTGCAACAGGCCTGGTGAGAGAAGGGCGAGGTGCGTTCAGCGGCGACATGTTTCCTCACCGCTAGATATCTCTGACGCCTACGCATCGCACCTTTAAGATTTGGGCTCTGTGTCGACCTTTGACCTCTGACCGCCCAGAGTCCCAAGCGACGCACAGTTTGTACTTTGTTGTCGCTGAATCCACGTTCCGAACCAGACTGACGCTGATGGTTTGAAAACAGGGCGGGGACGTCTGACTCATCTCATCAACGCCAAATAAACCAGAATATACTGGAGTCGTGTCCGCCCCATTTCAACCGCCATCGCTTCACACATGGACGCGGAACCGTCCCGTCTGTCCCCGCGTCTCCGTCCCAGCGCTCGCCGCGTCTTTCCATCTGGTGTGGGAGCATCGTCCACCTGCCAGGCTTCCCCCGATTCCGCCGGATGCATCCGCTTGGCAGCGCCACACCAGTGATTATCCTGATCCCAGTCTGGAGCGCCGCGTTCCCACCGAAACTTCTGGGGACGGGTTCAAAACGACTTTTTCCCTCCCCCGATGCCAACTCGCCGTCCATTGTTCTTCGATAGAACTTTGATGGGTTCTGTTGTCGGGCCATTTCCTCATTCACGCGAGCCCGTGCCGCACTGATGGAGCTTCTCACTTCATCGACACGTCGCTCCCCCTCAGCCTGTGAGAAAGTGCCACTAACTAACTGAGTGAGTGAGTGAGTGAGTGAGTGAGTGAGTGAGTGAGGGAGGCTCACATTCTCCAGCAGCCTGCGCCCTGTCAGTCTCCCTGAGGTCGCTGTGTTGTGGTTCCGACAACAACATTGGCGGACAGACGGGCAAACTGCGCCAGGTCGCTGCAGCCTGCGGCCGGTGAGCTGCGGTGGGGCCGCAGACGGAGGTCGCGCTCGTGTAAACACACGAAACACAACACACACGGGGTAAATGAGCGAGGACACACACACACACACACACACACACACACGCAGGCAAACCTTCACTTTGCATTGTTGGGGAGCAGAGAGGCTGTAGGTTGCAGGGCTGGAGAGGAATGTGGAGCATGTTTGGAGTTGTTGTGTTTTTTGTTTGTTTTTCTTTCTATAGCGGGAGGAATTGACATGGTCCGCATCTTTTGTTTCCATTTACCTTTTTATTTCATGTGGAATGATTTATTTACATCGGTGCGTCGAGTCTCAGAGCTCCGTCTTCGGTTCTGCTCCGGCCTGTTTCACATCCTGAAGGAGGAAGACGAGGAGAGTGAAGGACAGAGAGACGCTGGAAACAATGCTGACATGTAGAAATACAGTTGATCGTGATTTTACCCTTATAGAATAAAATATACTGAACATTATTATTTAATATATTGGAATCTTTTTAAATATATTGACAGTGGCAACATATCTCTGACAGTACATTTCTCTATATTTAAGTCGATGCATCTTTTCTCCTGCAAGCATATATTAAAAAGATATTCTGTAAAAAGATATGAAGAACGAACAACATTTATCTTAAACTTCATATATATTAAACATTTAAAGAGGAATGTATCCTATAATAATAAAATATATGGTATTCTTGTATATTGTACAATATATTGAAAGCAGCAATATATATATATATTGGTCAAAATGGAGAATTTCAAAATGTATGTTTCAATACATATTACAATAACACAAATTCCTGATGTAAACATGTTTTAACTTTTCATATAACCGTTAATATTCTATTATAAGTTGAAGGTTAAAGGTTAAGTTGACAGTTAAACACACAGCTGTGGGAAACTGAGGGAGAAATCGTAAACCCAAAATATCCAAACATTAGAAAACCAGATGAACTTCTCTGTGTATGATGTCACGGTGCTTCTTTAATTCAGACTTTCAAATGATTCGTGTTTCATAACTTTGTTATGTTACGTAAAAAAAAACACGTAATGAATGTTCCAAACAAACCAAACTAAAAATGTATTGGGAAAGAAAACATATTTGGGTTTACGGTGAAAAGAGGAAAAACTATTGAGGGAAATGACGATGAAAAGTTGTTTTTCCAGGAAAAGTTCCAGGTCAGGAGTGAAATCAGTGGAAAGTTTGACATAAGCTAACTCTGTGTGTGTGTGTGTGTGTGTGTGTGTGTGTGTGTGTGTGTGTGTGTGTGTGTGTGTGTGTGTGTGTGTGTGTGTGTTGCTGCTGGTGATTTTCAGAAAAAGTACGGACACACAGCAACAAGGTCACAACCAATGAGTAAAATTCTTTGAGGAGCAGCAGCGGGGTAATAATCACAATAAGCTGTATATTCCTATGTATGTATGTGTATATTATCATTTATAATAAAACTGAATATCAAATATGTTTCATGATTGACATGAACACTTCATAGAGGCCACTTGTATGTTTATATTCTTTTTTTTATCTTAATTATTAATTAATTATTGAAAAGTGTAAAAACTCCACCTCCACATTGTCTGAGCTGGTCATTGTTGCCTCTATCTCTTGGCTGTTTATATATATATATATCTATTTATGTTTGTGTGTGAGCGCCCGCCCACCTCTGCCTCTGATTGGCTCACCCTGAAATGTGACTCTACCTCAGCCAATCACCATCCCTTATACAGACCCAGTGTCAGGTACTGAACTGAGGTGATGTGAGTGGAGGTGGTTGTGGGGTCACAGCTCAGTCAGCAGCTCTGGCTCCAGCTCTGCTGTGTGTGTGTGTGTGTGTGTGTGTGTGTGTGTGTGTGTGCGCGCGCATGTGTGTGTGGATTCTAGACAGTGTGTCACATCTGTGTGGTGCAACACAGCAAATTAGTGACACTCGGAGGTTTTGCGGTGGCACTTTGCCTCCACAGCGACACGTTCGAGCCGGATCATATTCAATCTCTGCGCAGAAAACAGCCGACCTCAGCAGAAATCTACCACGATGATGACATCGGCAAAGTGTAACGCGCCACTCACCTTCAGCTCTCCTCGCAGGAAGGACTGGCAGAAGTCCCGCACGCGCTCGGTGGAGATCTCGCCCGCAGGAAGGAGCCACTTCATGTCGGAGTGACTGTCGTAGATGCCGACTCGCGGGAGGTCGTGAGACTTGAGGCCGAAGTAGCCGAGCGCGCGAGAGTTGGACTTCACGGCGCCGTTAATGAGCACGAAGAGAAACTGGAACGCAGAGTCAGCGTTTAGCCCGATCGCCAGTCAATCGGATAAACCATGACGCGGCATAAACACACCGACTTTTAAACTGTTATTTGATGTTTAGGTGATTGTTTCTGCAGCAACACTTTTATTTAAAAGAATTATTATATAGGACTTGGCTCCATATGTGGATTGTTGAAGGCTCACTGGTTCCATGATCCATCAATTGTAGAGTCATAGATTACTTTTTTTATTTAAATATGAAGAGTCACTGAGAAGGAAGACTTAAATCATTGTTAATGCCAACTGAGGAGGAGCGACAAACTAATAAAAGATAAGAAAATGAACTTTTTAACACAACCTCATTTATCTAATCAGTCTTTTAGTCTCTTAACCCGGCACTTTTGAAGTCTTATCTATAAAATATCATTCGATATTTTGTATTTTCGTCTTTTTTTTCTAATTCCATAAAAACGTGTGTGTGAATGTGATTCCGGACATTTCTCTCACCTTCCCCGTGAACTCAGGAGCCAGAGCTCGCAGTTTGTCCTTGAGCTCGGTGAATTCTTCCGTCCCTCTGTTCACAAAGAGCAGCAGGTGAGTCTTCACCTCCGAGTTGAACAGACCCACAGCCGTCTGACGGAGAGAGAGAGAGGAACACTTATTCATCCTAATCATAAAATCATTCTTTTTTCCCCTCTCATACTTTCCCCGTTGTGTATCCTCTCCACCCAAACTGCCACTGTTATCCTCATCTGCACACTCATTGGAGAATTAATGATGTCTCTATCTCACCAGTCTGACCAGTGTTGAAAATGGGCGGGGCCAGAGTGGCACTTGATGATGTCACAAATCTCCAAGTGTCAGAAACAGATGCTCAGATATCTTCAACTTCCCCAGTAAATGATGTTGTGGCTCAGATCCCCGAGTATCTGACGGCCGTAGGAACGTCGACATGGAACAGTGAAGACAACATGGCCGACGTACCACTTGGTTGTACTCTGTGACGTATCGAAGCTCATTGACGCTGAAGAAGTTCACCAAACCGTCCGTTTCCAGCTTTTTGACGTTTTCCACGACCAGATTGTCCTGGTGGTTATCGACCTGTATCACACAGTCACATCATGTGATATCTCTCTGTGTGTGTGTCTGTGTGTGTGTGTGTGTGTGTGAGGTGAGGTACCTTCCTGAAGATGGTGATGGTGTCGGAGGAGAGCTGGTAGTCGGCCCACACCTCCTTCACCGTGCACAGAGCCACAGGGACGGAGGGGACGCGCTTCGCTGCTGCAAGCAGCTCCTCGTAACCTCGACTCTGCTCAGTCTGCAACACACAGCTCAGTCAGTGCGTCTGCGCCGAGGACCAGGCTCCTGCAAACACTCCGCTAGACAAGTTTTGATTTGATGCTTTACTCTTCTCCACGGTGTTTCAGAATAAAAGTGTATCAAAACTTTTTTTTTTAAATACACTTTGGGAATGTTATGAATCTGCAATATTTTTTCTAAGATTTTCCACAAAAAGTAAGACAGTAAATATACTCTGATGGATTTGATGGATTTGTTGAATATCATTAACAAAAGATTAATATCATTTTACTGTAACTTAATATATGCATCATATACTGCTTTATACAGTACATGATATGAATCCACTGATACTGTACATTAAGATAGGAGCCAGGCTGCAGTTTTAGTCCTTTTGATAATTTCATCAGAATTTGTCATTTTTTGTTTTTAGATGTATTTTTTTTTAGATACATTTCATTACACTTCATTTACTATTTTGTTCTTTTCCGATATTTCTTGGACTTTTAAAAGTTTTTATTTTCATTTTTATCATACGTCTCCACTTTTCTCAGCGTCAGGTCGAAATGAAGCGTTACCCAGACTGACCAGCAGGACGTGGAGGGTTCCTCTTGTGTGTCTGAGCGGAATGTGAGCACAAAAAGGTGCAGGTGCCAAACACAGACGTGGAGATGGAGAGATAAATAACCAGAGGGATCCAGGAGGAGGCTCTGACTCACCGGAAGGTGAATCACGGCTATTTCTGCCTCTTCCGTGAGCGCTGCCTCGCTTTTATTATCCTGCTGCCTTGTAATACATGCTCACCCCCGCTGAGTCACACCTTCAATATTTTGGTCTCTCTCAGTGTTATGATCCAGAGATGCTCGAGACCTGTCCTCATGTGCCCCCCCCCTCCTCCTCCTCCTCCTCCTCTCTCCTCTCGTGAACCTTCTGTATATGAGCCAATCCCACAAGATTTCAGACATGCATGTGTTTCCTGTGTAGTGGCCTGAGTACAGTGTCTGGCCAAAGCTCTGGCCTCCGTGGGATGGACAGCCCCTCTCTCTCTCTCTCTCTCTCTCTCTCTCTCTCTCTCTCTCTCTCTCTCTCTCTCTCTCTCTCTCTCTCTCACACACACACACACACACACACACACCCACAGCAGCAGCAGTGGGATTGCCAAAAGGTGTGGTTGCAGGAAACACATCCTTCTATGGGATGTATTCGTGAGAGCAGGTTCACTCAGACTGAGCTGCAAACACACAGCCGCAGTATTTTGGGATTTCTCACAGACTCAGATAAAGATAATGTGTCTGCTGTTTGTCGCGTGCATGTTCACACACACACACACACACACACACACACACACACACACACACACACACACACACACACACACACACACACACACACACACACACACACACACGTGCGTACGCACGCACACACAGCCTCTGTGGGCTCGTTTGAAAAACACTCGTCTGGAGGCTGTTTTCTTATTTTCTTATTTTCTCTGAGTACGTGTGACCGTGGCGTCTGACCTCCAGGAACCCGATGACCACCACCTCGGCGGAGTCGATGAAGGCCTCGGCCGCTTTGGTGTCGTTCAGTCTGGGGAAAGCATCGTCTGAGGGGGAGCAGGACCGGACACATGAGACTTAGATTCACTCATCTAAAACTATTATTGTAACTTATTATTATAGAACAACAGTTGTTGTTATTGTAGAATGTGTATTTTCAGCCACATTCAGCCCAATTTCATCTCAAGTGGGTGGGATTAGTAAAATGATAGCATAATAACTCCCCGTGGACAGACTGGATGTCTTCTCTTGCGGCCGAATGTTTGACATCTCTGACCTAAAGGGACCGACAAGAGACATTCCGTCGGCTTTGGCCTGTAACTTCACCACTAGGCGGTGTTAAATCGTACACACTGAACCTTTAGTTTGTTCGCATAAATCCATGTTCCTGTAAGAAAAGTTATTTTCCACAGAAAGAAGAGAGCAAATGGTAAAACATCAAAACATTTTGAAACACTAAAAAAAACGATGGGTTACATAAACGGTGAAGCATTTGTACTATTTATATATTTGTATATCAAACGTCTCAAATGTCCCCAATTTGCGCAGCGGTGACTCACTTTGAACGACTGATCTTAAAAACAAGACAATAAATGATCATAAAACAGCCGTTCATCCGCACTGTGCTCGGCAAGCGGAGACACAGACGTGGACAGGACAGTACCTTTCTTTGCCAGGACAGACGACAGCAGCACGGTGAGACACAGAGCGCGGAGCATGTTTCAGCTGGTTCCACTGACCCACGTCCTGCAGCGAAAAGGACAAGACTCAGGAGACGTCAGGGGATTCGAGGTGGTCGTGGCCTCTGCTCCACGTCTGCGGCTCGCAGCCACATGGCAGCAGCGGCTGCAGCCGCCGCAACTTTCCTGCGCGGTGATTGGAGGCTGTGTGGGAACCAGCAAGGTGTTGTTGATAAGTCAACACGGGAGGTTAGACTACGTGTCACTGTCAGGTGTGTTGTGGGGGGTGGGGGGGGGCTTTGACCTCTGTCTTGATGAGTGTCACACAGTGCACGTGTCACACACGTGCACTGTGTGAACGTGTCTGTGAGACTGTGGGAATAAAGGTTTCATCATTGTTCCTGCTTCAGGTTTCACACAGTCTGTGAAAAGGCCTGCGTGAGGAACCTGAGATGAACTGGGCTGCAGTTTGGTGCTTCACCACTAGGGGGAGACAACTTCCGTCAGTGAGATATACCCTTGATGCCACTGTGGAATTGTCAGGAAGGAGAAGTTTTAATCTAACAATGATGTGATTTCTATCATTGTTTTATCATCACTTTTTATGACTTTTTATTTGAGGCATATTATCATATGAAGAATTTCCTATGATTCTAGATCTAATGGTCCTTTGCCTCTTTTTTTTTATCTCTGTCAGTTGTGTGATCAAATCAAATATATATTTACAAGATGTTGTTACTTATTATTTCTGTGTTATTTGTTAGTTTATAACTACTTTCCATTTTATTTTGTTCTTTTTTTAAAACATTTGTTGAGATTTTTTAAAACTTTTTTATTTCACTTGGCATTTATTTACTTCCCATGGCATCTCAGGTCACAGTTGAAGATTATGTACATTTAAATGTAAAAAAAACAACAACATTTAAACGTCCATAAACCCTAAAAATAGTGGAAATCACCTCTTCCGACAGCAAGACGGAATTTAATTTAAGCAATCTAAATTTTGAGTTGAATAAAACATTTAAAGAAACTCCGCAGTCTGCAGTTTCCACAGTGGCCACAGAAATGTTGTCTTTTAAATTCATGTCAAAACCAAAACAAGACACCTCTGAAAAACAGACTTGTTTTGTGAGAGCGCCACATCTATCGCCACAACTCTCAAACTAAAAACACAGGATTTTCACCGGGTCTGACATCGTGAGCAGTTAAACAACTCAGGAAGAGTCTGCTGGCGAAGTGCAGAGGAGTCACACTTCGGCCACAGAGCAGGAAAAAAAAATATAATGAAGGGAGATTTAAGGACGAGACATTTTCGGTCTGAAGCCCTAGCACCTTTTTCTCTTTTGCAGAAAATTACTTTTCTAAACTGACTCAAACACAGACTATAACATGTTATTCTCATTTTCAGACCAGTTCCTGTTCCTTCATCCAACAAGTGACATCAACACAGGACAGAGAGATGTTAGAATGCACTGAGTTTAACCCTGTTACACCTGCACACGGGATCCATCTATACATCCATCTAACGATCTCACACTGACTCAGTATTATGGGATGGTCACCTGAGTTACAATATGACAGGAGTGAACATGAATGACTTAACAAACCAAGCCAATACCAACCAACCAACCAACCAACCATCAACAGGACAGGGGAATATGTTCTTCCACCTGCTTGGAACATGCAACTTTACCACCAGGTGCCACTAAGTCCTAAAAATACATTTGTTATATAAAA
>JAFBJT010111391.1:67903-118289 GCA_016785325.1 Chascanopsetta lugubris | reverse complement strand
AAGATGGATGGACCACACTAAGTGTGTCTTGGCATGATGTGCAAGGCATGGAGAGGAGAGGGATATGCAGCATGCACTGTAAGCATATATATATATATATATATATATATATACTCTCCCCGTCCCACCACTCAGCGATTCTCCTCTTGACCTTGACCTTGGCGATTAACACGGGACAGAGACCGGACAGTCTTTATATGGATTGATGTGTTTTTCACTTTGTAACGGTGGCCTTGGAAGTTCATGCGCGGTGACAGATTGGATTACAGGACTCTTCCTAAAAGGCAGTAAATTCTGATGCCTGGCAAACTCTGTCAAAACATGAAAATACACGGTGCCAACATGGCCGCCTCCGTAGAGGAGTCATAACAAACGATATGAATAAGACCCAGTGAGGAAGACATCACTATGATGATTCTACACTTCATGTATGTCAGTACAAAACGAGATTTCCCATCTAAATCCCACACACTGGACCTTTAATTGAGACATGACATGTTGTGATGTCATCAAGTTTATGACGTAACATGATGGAAATCTCCATAACGCTCACAATGGTCTGACTCGCCTCACTCTTTACGGGCCATGACAGGGAGATTACAAGCATCCAACAAGTCTTTAACTGATATGAGCTCTAGGGGGCGCTGTGCTCAAGCTGACCATGACCTGTGACTTTGATGTGGCGCCATGAGTTGAAGTAAACAATTTTAATTCGAAGTATTATTAGATACTGTTATAAGAGAATGAATGGGTTTTGTTTGTTTGTTTGTTTGTTTACCATTTGTTTGGAATGAGTGAGTGATGCCAACAAGGGATTCCAGCTGCAGCACACGAAGGTATGAGCTGATATGACCTCTGGGGGGCGCTGTCCTCCAGCCAACCATGACCTGTGACTCTGAGGTGGAGAAAACTACTAAATGAATGGGTGAATAAGGGAGTGTGTCCATTTAAAGTATATTTAAGGTATTTAAGTGATTTTAAATTCGCCTTGTAGGTAAATTAAGTTTTGCTTTGTTTTTTTGTGTGCAGAAAATGTGCCAATAAACATTATGGGATGTACTGAATATGTCACAGGAATTTGTTTTCCTTTGATACGAGTGCTTTTTGTGATACTAGCTATTTTCAAAAACCAATCCATTTAAAGAATAAAATGAACATGAAGTGTCAATATCGGTGCGTAACTGGCTTCACAGAGGCACACGTTGTGTTTCAGCGTGTAAAATCAGGCACCTCAGTGAATATTATGGGGTGTTATGTCGTGGGGGGAAAAGCAAAGGGGGGGACATTGTTGTCTTTGTTCTAAATGGGTAAGTGTTGACGACGCTTACAGCTCCGGCACATCAGCCTATGAAACGTGCCTCTCTCTCCCCCCAGACGCACGGTGCCATCCCTCCACCCCTCCACCCCTCCACCCCTCCAGCCCCACGAACACAGGCGGCGATGTGGAGGTCAGACTCACTCTGCTCACGCCACTTTCCTCTCCCCTCTTCCTCCTCCTCCTCCTCCTCTTCCTCCTCTTCCTCCTCCACCTCCTCCTCCACCTCCTCCTCCTCCGGGAACTGTCACTTATTCTTTCCGCATCGCACTCCCGTGGCTTTGCGCATCCCGCAGGTCACGTCCCGCTGCGTGGACGCCGGATCCATCGCTCTCGGGCAGGTGTCCCACACCACCCCCCCCCCCCCCCCCCCCCCCCCCCGCGTCCCCCCTCTCTCCCCCGCTCCGGACACGGGACCAGCACGAGTGACGCTCTGAGCCGCCGCGCTGCAGCTCCGCTGTCACCCCGCCACTCTGCAGCAAAACCCGGGCAGGAGATGGTCCTATGGCTCGAGTCCCCGGCTGCGCACAGAGGTAGGTGCCCGCTGCAACCACGCTGCCCTGCAGAGGATGGATGGATGGATGGATGGATGGATGGATGAATGCATGAGGGCACTTTCCATTCAGCGCATGTGTCTGCCTTTCTTCCATTTCATCAGATAAGGGCTCCAAACACACTGTCCTCTAATGCCTTATCACACAATGCAGCTCCCATTGGTCTGAATGGGACATTGAGATGTGCTGTGTTGACCTCATGGTGCAGCCTGCAGGGTGACATGCCAGCAGGGCTTTCCTCTGGAGACACTGCACAATGCCCCATGGAAGTTTGCCCAGGAGGCATCTCCTGAGTCAGACCAGTCATTCTCCTGTTGGATGTTACAGAGGGAACAAGGGTGTCGTTAACTTTACAACGGTATGATAGTATAGTAACGGGATGACATGTAACAACTTGAATAAACTTAGTTTTTGACACTTCTGGAGCCAGGTTGAGGCAGGGATGTAATCATGGGATGTGCGTATAATGGAACAGTGGGTCTATAGCGGTTTGACTGAAGCGTGGAATCAACCAGGCGATCAATCAAATCTGATCTTTGTGGCCATTTTCTGTAAAAACATTTAGTCCCAAGTATATTGAGATAAAAAAAAGTGTAAATGTTTCATCAGTATGTGATATGTGGTGATGTGCCATTGAATAACTTGAATATAAGTTTTATGATGTACACACCTTAGAACAAAAGACCTCAACTTGAATCAAATGTTTAGGTTGAACAACCAATCAATCAAATTTGATACATTTTCATGAATGCAATTTGTCATAATATGCATCAACTATTTCTCTTAAGATGAAGAAACTATTCATATGGCTGCAACTAACGACTGTTTTGATAATCAATACAATTACTGCTTTGAAAAGCTGCATTATATCATTAATAATATCAGTTAATTGAAATACATCTATTCATTCACACAGCTCTTGAGAGGAGAGTGACAAGGTTGTTTTTTTGTATCTATGTGCTGCCCCCTAATGGAGATGTGTGGAACAATTTTAAACTAATTAGTTGCAAACGATCTTAATATTCAAATTAATTTAAATCAAAAGTTGTTGCTGCCCTCATGAAATTGAATGAAAAGCATAAATATATTGAAATCATATCGTGAGACATGACGGAATAATGAGCCTTCATATTTGTATGTATCGATCAATCGATATCTAATGCTGATTTCACAAATCCTCTGCTCTGAACTCACAACTGCAATAAGGACCAATGACAAAAAGCCCCATCCCACCACACTGACATGTCCCACACAGCAGCATATAGACTTTCTCTGTTGTCATTACTGTCTATAGAGGAACAAAGTGTAGTAACTCACAAAGTCATGGAGTGAGACACCCGGAGGGATTACAGCCCATAACGCCAGCAAAGTGTAAATCAAAAACCTCCCGTGATGTGCTCATAATAGGGAAACAGATCATACCATTCATCACAAAGCCACACACGCACACACACACACACACACACACACACACACACACACACACACACACACACACACACACACACACACACACACACACACACAAAGAGTTGAAGGGTTCTCCTGTTGGATCACATTCTGATTAAAATATAAAGGTTCAATAATTGATGTGGGAAGGAAGCAAGGAAGGAAAGGACGGAGGAGGGAAGGAGACCTAGTTATGGGGTAACGCAGGGACTCAGGTTGTCTTTAGAATTCATTCTTTTGAAGTTTTCAAAATATTTTTTTTTCACCCAATATCTCATAAAGGTCGGTATTGATCTTTCCATCGCATGAACGAGGCTGTGCCTTTTAACTCTCTCCTTCCCTCTCCTTCCCTCGCTCTCTATGCATCCTTTCCTCACTGGGGGTGTCGTGTTTTCCATTGACAGGTTAGACTCTCAGTCAACAGAGGGACCCAGCCACAAACACATCCACCACCACCCTCCTCCTCCTCCTCCTCCTCCACTAGGCTGGAAAGAGTCATCCGTCTCCCTGCATTCATCCAAACAGCAGCGAGGACGGACAGGGCTGAGTGGTCCGGCACGTGGGGTTCTATGTGTGTGTGTGTGTAAGTGAGTGTGCGTGTGTGTGTGTGCGTGTGTGTGTGAGGGGGCTAGAGTGTTGACCGGGCGATGAGTGCGTCTCAGAGGGAGAGCCGTTGGATGCTGAGTTGAGCGAAAGGAAGCAGAGACGGGAGAAAGTGCGAGAGGAGCAGCCATGGGGCTCGGACAATCCAGCAAGGCTCCGGTCACGGATGACACGGACGAGGGTGAGTGACAAAACATCCCAAAATATTTTTTTTTCTTTCTCTTCCTCTTTCTTTTTCTCTTTAATGCTGGAATTAAACTTGCACGGAAAGTCCTGCTGCCTTATCCGGTTTGTCGATCGTGTTCGCTGAGTAGATGAAGTGCGCTTACAGTAAATGGCTGGTGCGGTAAATTGCTGATCAGGTGCCACTCGTCAGCCATGGGGGAGAGGAACACCTCTTGTTGGAGACACAGCGAAGTGTCTGTAGAATAGAAAAAGTATAAAGTTGTTTTCTGAATCTTGAACATAGTCATGGAACTTTTCAACCTCTCTACTTCTGGCTCTGGTGCGAGATTACAGAAAATGACTCGAACCGTGCCAAGCCGTTATCCCCATCGACACCAGTTATGATTTGATTGGCAAAAGCACTTGGGTTTTTGAAATTAAATTCACCCCCCTCCCTTTTTCTCCTCCCCCGCCCCCCTTCTACCTGAGCAGATAATACAATATGAATTCATCGATCCGAATCAGACTCTGAAATTAATTCCGCCCCGACTGGCCCCTCGGGGGGCTTCAAATAAGTCCGCGTTACATGAGTCACTGATTCCCGGAGACGTGAGGAGGCTTTCCTTGTGTTTCTACTTCACAGGGATTTCAGTCAGATAATACGCCGTTGTGTTTGGCTCCACTTTCTTCTGATATGAGCATATTTTTCTTCACCCTGCCTGAGTCAAATTACTGGAGCTGATCCTCCAATGGAACCTATGTTCCACTAGAGTCCGTGGTTAAACCCCGCAGCTTCCCTCCGCCACTGGAAATATCACTCAAAAGCCAGGGCCTCTGTCAAAGTGAATGGAACGGTGCACCTTCAGCGTGGGCGAGTTCAGCGAGGGCAGGGAAATAATAAACAAACAGGCACTTCACTGTACCAAAAAATAAATCCCAGTAGACAAACAAAGTAATCCCCTGGCGGATGGAACCCACGTCAGACGGGTGTTCCTTGACTTTGTTGTTACTGTTTGACATTGCAGCCTCGACTATTATGTGCACCTCACTGCTCCGCGTGTGCTCCCATGATACCTGGACGATGGTGAATGACCCAGGGGGGGTGGCGGGGGGGGGGAGGGGTTAGATAAGGATGTGAGATAATTGGAAACATACAAAGTGGAGAGCAGAGACGGAGGGACTAGTAATCCAAGGTTTGATTTTGTCATCTACGCCATTTGCCGTCGGCATGGAAACAGTTCCCGCGTCTCATCCCGTGATGGAAACCTTAACATGAGTCACCGACGGTCACTGTAGGTTAAGTATGCATTCACTCCATGGAGTGGCAATAAAGATGCAAATTGAGTTTTTCTCTCTTCATACTTCATAAAGCTGGGAGGTCACTGAGAGGTGATATCGCCCATAGATGAGGGATACAGCAGGATTGTTGATTTAATGGTGGATATCGTTACGGTAACGCCCGGTGACATTTCAGACACACAACATGAACGCATGAAGGTGCCCGGAGGTTGGTCCGTGTCATTCTATCTACAGTTCATAAACGGCCGAAGAAAGACACGGATTTGCAAAAAAGGATATTGCTGATGTGTAAAATGCTAACTCTGCCGGAGTAAGCATGATTTTCAATAGACCACATGGGGATATTGCCCGAGATGGTGATTCGAGGTGAATCTTGGAGAGCAGATCTGTCAAAGGCCAACAAACCATCCAATGAAAATAGAAGGAGTCTACAGCTACATCGAGCCACGAATATATTATTACTCCCGTTGTCCCAGTATACAAGTACAGGGGGGGACTGAGGTGTGTGCGGCCTCACTATCACAGGTGTTGAGCTTCTGAGCACTGGACCGCATTAATCCGGTTGACCTATTCTGAAGCGCAGACCGAGCAATCAACTTAGCTACAGTTGGCTCACATCAAGATGCCGCGCAGTGAGTTGGGCGACAGATGATAAAACACGGCCAAATGCTTTTACATCGAGTGGCTTTTCAACCTCCTGGTCTACGCATGGAGCAGGAAACGGGGAGTTTACACAGAGCGGGCTGGGATGGAGTGGGATGGGCCAGTTTGGGTCCGAAGGACGTACCGGTATAATTTGGTGCATTATCTGGGGGGAGTTCATGTGGCAGTAGGGAATTTGATTTAATTTGATTTTAGTCCGATGAGCATGCAATTTATACATCTGGTTCAAGTTGGACCAACCCTTTAAATGGAACGCATCTAGCTACATGTAAACATTATTGTTTGAGAATCAATATTGATCCAAAAATTATCCTAGTGATATGAAATGATCAGTGATGTCATAAAGCAATAAAGTCAGGAAGTGACTCATGCAGTACTGGAGACATGAGACGCTGAGTCTCACACATATGTCACACAATTTAAATCACCAACACAGCCTGACTGAATAACCTGAACCTATTGGATTCACTGACACATAGAAACCAATTTGGAAATAGGAAATTAAACAGACAATGACCTTCTGCTAATCTGCTTTGTTTGTTTTGACCATACTGCAAACTCTAATCTAGACATAGCATTGATTTTGTATCTGAAGGAGCAGCAAAAGTTTCTGATAAAATTTTTTTTCTACATTTCATTTGATTTCCCACTGCTGAGAATTTATCTGTGCTCTACGATCTCTGTGATTCTTAGCAGACGTCTTGGCAGAGCCATGGTTTATAGTTCACACACCCAGCCCATGTTTGGTGATTTACAGGGCGGAGTGCGCACGAAGGTGATCTCTGTCCAGACATGTTTATCTCCGGGGAGAATGATGTGTGCCTGTCTCACCTGCCACATGCAGTCGTACCTCTTCCCTGGGTAGACTCAGGCTTAATGGACGGGCTCCATAAACGGATGATAATGCTTTACCCACAATGCAGCGGCACATGGACCCGGGGATTGGCTGTCGGAGCTGCAGTGAGAGGGGCTGGCATTCCCACTCTGGAGGGTCCTTGAGTGATTTACAGGCTTTTGTGCGGAGGGGAGAGAAGGAGGGGATTAGAGAGTATAAGAGTGAGAGGAAAAGTTAACATTCACAAAGCCCACTAACAAATAGTTTTTTTTTTCTTTTAAAGGGAGAGTGCATATTAAATGCCGAAAAGCACCTTTACGTCTATAGTCCCTGCTATACGGGACTATACTTGCATATTTGCTAATGCCAATATCCCCTCTATGCATCTCCACTCTCTATGTGATCATGTGTGCACCATATCCAATGATTTAGTTCCTCTAATTTACACCAAACAGCTTTGCAAAGCCATTTGATTGAGTGTCAGGAGGTGATTACAGTCCTGTAGTGAGGCGGGAGTCAAGTACAATTTCTGAAATATCAATTTAAAATGGTTTGATCCTTGAAAATCCGATCAAGAAAGGAGCAATATCTGCACTACACTGAGTCAGTCCTGTGTAACCAACTCATCATTGAGCCGCACTGTAGCAGCACGTGTCACAATCAATCATGACTACACACATTCACACTTTATTCAAAATCAATCTCACCTACACCCTCACTAGACTGTGTTAATTGACTTCTGCGATCAGTTCCCCGCCCATGAAGGGCTGGAGACCTTGTTTTTTGAAGATCCTCTGCAAGAACCAGAGAGCTCGGGCCTAGATGGAAACTTGCAGCTGTAATTCACTTACTTCAGACTTTGTTTGTCTTCTCTAGAGGTCAGTTCCATGATCTCAAAACATCCTTTTAGGTCCAGATCAGACGTTCTACCTGACTTGCAGCGCAGGTCTGCATGAGGACAATTTTGTCATCTGGCCTTTTCTGTGAGAGAGAAACGTCTTGTGCGAACATCTTTGGGGACGTCCACATGCAGCTCCCCACAAAAATGCTTGACTGCACACGCGTAAACATCCTGAGCCGCCAGGGTAAAAATAGAAGCATTTGGGGGGTATGAGAGTGCCGTGAGGGTAAATGGAGCAGAACTAACAAGATGGAGAAGATGCACTTTCAGATTTGGCCAAAATTAGGATGGACAGAAATGGAGCTAAGGACAGCTTGTGGCAGATGGAGGAAGAAAGGATGAGCAGCAGCAGAGTCGTACAGGGAAGAGCGGGGTGGGGGGTGGGGGGGGGGGTGAACATGATGACTTGGCTCCAGACTGATTAGCATGTGTCAGTCAAAGTTAAATTGACTAACTGATGAGCTCCTTAGTCAGGCAATTTCCCCGGTTAGTTGGAGCCACAGAAAGGCTGTCGAACGTGTCAATTCCACTCGTGCCGATTGCGATCATTACACGCTGTCGTCGGCGACGCGCCCCTCGTTTCACGCGGCGCATTAAACTCATCGAGATTCAGCTGTGGGAGAGAAGTAATCTCTAATCTCGCTGCTTCTCTCTTTCTCTACAATCACAGTCCAGCCTCAGGATCTGCAAGTAGCTCGGCAGGAGAGTGACCATGAAGTGTTTTTACGTGTGTGTGTGTGTGTGTGTGTGTGTGTGTGTAGGTGAAGTGTACACACACTAATGTGTGTGAGTCATAGACGTGGACATCATATGGTCCAGTATCAGAGCACTAGACTGAGTAAACACTCCCAACAGATAGTGTGAGAGGAGGAAGTGCCAGTGATATGTGACTAACAGAGCGTAACATTAGCTGTCACATCCAATAGATCTAGTAACTGCAGGCTGTGTGTGTGTGTGTGTGTGTGTGTGTATTTGTGTGCCAGGTAATGCTTGACGTCAGTGTGTTTTTGTGAAAGACTCATGGCTTTAGGAGTAAATGTGGTAAGATGAGCAGGGGGAGTGGGCAGCAGCTGTTCCATCCTCCCAGAGATGGGAAAACCTTCTGTCCTGGTCGTCATGGCAGCAAGAAACAAACAGCTCCATCAGGTCTCCAATTGGTGGTAAATGCAGCTGATAGATGGAGGAGAGTGGCACAGGTTGAGTGTGTGTGTGTGTATGTTTGTGCAGTGATACAAAAGCTAGGAAGATAAAAAAAAAGTCTTTTGCTCACAATAAAAACAAAGATGTGCCTTGTATAAAAAGATGTCTTAGTGCTCTGGCTTATTTCACTTCTCTGCCATATATTGTCAGTGAGCTGTGGTTGCCCTGGAGAATCAAAGTGACTGTACTGTTAATACACTAAGGCTAAAAATTAATCTCTTTCCATTTCCAGTGACTGGATTTTCATGTCACGTGGTACCTGTATATATTTATATCCATATATGAATATGCCTTACAGGTTGTTTACAGTTGAGATTTAAGAGGGATTAGAGGTACATGAGCTTTCACTGAGAAGGGCCGAGGCTCATTTCAAATTTCAAGTTTAATGAAGGTTGTTGTTGTTGTTTTTTTAATATAATCTAATGGTGATATTCTTCTCTTTTTCTCCATAGTCAATTTCGACCACTTCCAGATCTTGAGGGCGATAGGAAAAGGGAGTTTTGGAAAGGTAAGTTTGTGATAGAAGAAAAAAACATGTTATCAGTATTGATATTATTCCTGCTTATCTCAGTCTCATATGCACAATATGATTGTGTAGAGAGGAAACTAGTTTGTTTTACAATAACAGAAATATATATATATTTTAAACACAGACAAAAAGGCCACCGACTGGTTTGTACATAAAGATGGACAACACATTTCCTTTTCCTACCACAAGAAAGAAGTGAAGCTAAATGACCTATATACAACTGCTGTGATCATGTGCCAATTGGAAGTCCATGATCCCATTACACACATTCAAACAATACCAAGACATTCAGCTCCTCACGATAATATAATATTTTCATAATAATAATGATAATATAAACTGTAATAATGAAAAAAACACTGGAATTGTTTAGGGGTGATAAGGACAACGTCTCTGACGTTTGAGGCTGTTCCAGGAATTTTGCGGGGAAAAAAAGGTGGAGCTATGTTGCAGTGAGCCACCAGGGGGTGATCCAGATACGCAGGATTTAGAATCACACTACTTAAAAAGAGCCACCAGTCATTTTCGCAACTGGTTGTTACAACACTCCATGATCGTCCTCGAACCACATGTTCAAACACAGAACAGGCCATGTCCGCTCTCTCTCTCTCTGTCCAATATCATCATAGAGCCGTGTAAAGCCTTCAGGTTTAATCTGTGGAAACAGATCCGAGGTGATCGCAGTCATGTTTCCTCGGGCTATACAGCCAAGAGTAATTTCACGTCCGCAATTACAGTGCATGTAAGCACATACAGTGGCTCACATCCACGGTTGTATGCACATACATACACACACAATAGACAGCCCCATGGCAACAACACTGTCCCACAGATAAGCAGTCTAATCACAGTGGATGGTAAGCTGTTCAATGGGGTGGGGCTGATTAACTATGCCAGCTGGTGCACAGATCACTCTTAGATAGCAGTAATCACTGGCTTATTGACGCCTGCAGCACAGACGAGCACGTCTGCAAATAAATATAGGGTATTACCCTGGTGCATAATGGAAATGCAGTCTATTCTCAGACACGCTGCTGTCAAAACTGGGGCACAGTTTGAAGTGCACCCACAATGACGGCTCGTCCAGATCGCACCAGGTGATAAACTCCGCGTCCTGCACCATCGAATCAGCTTTTGGTTTTTTGCTGATGCTAGCGCCCTGAAGCCGATTTGATTTTGCAGTTTTGCAAGAAATCCCAATTCCCAAAGTTCCCCAGTGACGTCTACATGAGGGCAATCCAAAGAAGGCAATGAACAATTTTTTTTCTCCCATCTTTAAATTGCAAATTTTAATGGTGTGAAAAGTTGAACATCTTAAGAGAGGATTAAAACTGCGATTGCAGAGATTAAAGTGGAATCCAGTCGTGTCCTTCCCACCATGTTAAATGGACATTTCTAGTTTTTGTAGAGACAGTGAGAAGTGGAGGTCTCGGCTTATTGGTGGTGCGAGGTTCATGAAGTTTCATGCTCTTTCAATAACATTAAGTATCGAAGAAATATATTTATATGTGCGTACGGGCTGCATATCCCATCCGTTAACAAGGAGTACATCATTGAGCTAACTACATCCTGCCAACAGGGGGCAATCAAGATAACTAGGCTTGGATTTCATGGGAAATGTCACGTCATCAGTCTTTCTCTACAGTCTATGGGGAAAACAGACATATGATGGATGATTTGGGCAAGTCGACATTCATCATATTTGCATAAGATGTTCATCATACTGACAATGAGGATAAGAGGCCTATTTGACAGCCCTGCCTGCATATGACTCATTTTGTTTACTGCCTTGAAACTAATGAAGAGAAAGGGATATTCAAGCGAAACACCAACAGCACAATCACCGCAGGCAGTGGTCAAGTGACTTCTCCCTTGTGTGATCTGATCAGGTTTGCATTGTGCAGAAGAAGGACACCAAGAAGATGTACGCCATGAAGTACATGAACAAGCTCAAGTGTGTGGAGCGCAACGAAGTGAGGAACGTCCTGAAAGAGCTGCAGATCATGCAGAACCTGGAACACCCATTCCTGGTCAACTTCTGGTAAGTGGCCAATTGGTTCGACTCCACCATTTTGGGGTTATTTCCTTCTGTTTACAATGTTTTGAAATTGATACTTGCCGATCAAAGCGGATCATCACCCATTGAAAAAGGCCGTTCACACCAAGGTGTTGACCTCTGAGGAAAAGACGTCCACATCATCTCACTCTTGAAAGTTGCTAAGAGGAAAATGTAGTTTGCTCACTGAGCCAAGCTAAACTCCCACAGACACGTCTGTCTCTCCTCCCACGGCGGCTTCTCCGTTTGTCTCACCGCATCTGGGATTTGGGCAAGGGGGGGGGGGGGGGGGGGGGGGGGGTGAGGGACTTCTCCTCAACATCCTGATTCAGTCATCGAAATGACTCACTGGGTATTTTGATGTTGAAATCATTCATCACGGTTTGGAGGCCCCAGCTTTTTTTCCTTTTCAGATGCCTGACAGGTATATGGCTTTTTAATTTTCCCAACCCAAAAGCCTCATTAATTCTTAATCAGGAGTCTCTCTCTCTCTCTCTGCAGCATTTGAAAAGAAGGGAACCCTGTTTCTCTTGCTCAGAGAGGAGGAGGATGTCTGCTCCAAAGATGAAGAGCAAAACCCAAATCCCCTGCAGTTACGGTTTAAAAAAATAAAGCAGTGATTTTAAATTCATATGCCATCCCTCCCTTTAAATTAATGAACTGTCACAATTAAAGCAGAGAATCTGGACAATTAACGGAGATGCTTTCATTTTGTTAACTCATCTACTCTTTATTTTGAGACTTGCCTTATAATCACCAATCGAGGGAAACAAACCTGAATACTGCAGCAGTTGGGACAAATGAGATGTAGAGATTTAAACGACAGCGTGGACGGGGGCGCAGCGAAGAGACTCGTCCCACAATGGAAGCGTTTGCCTTCTGTCTTGCTTGATTGGAAGCTGCGCAGGACAAAAAAAGAGGTTGGAAGTTAATGCTTTTGGCAGCATCAATCCCTCTGGGTGCATGGGGGTGATTTCCTCTGGAGATGTGCTTGGGTCAGCGCGGTGCCCGCTCGCTCGCTCTCTCTCTCTCTCTCTCTCTCTCTCTCTCTCTCTCTCTCTCTCTCTCTCTCTCTCTCTCTCTCTCTCTCTCTCTCTCTCTCTCTCCCCCTCTCCCTCTTTCTCTCTCTCTCTGTCGAGTTGGCATAAGTTATGCTTGTCCTGAGGTAAACGCTCAAGGTCAGAGACGCAGCTATGCCTGTTCAAATCCAGCTTTATTTTTCTCTTTCCTCACCACCTCCATCTTGGTGTCGGCGCCCTCCCTCCGGCCCATGACCTCAGGTGTCTGTCATGGTGCATGTGTAGCAAAAGCCACAATGGACTTGGAAGACAGGTGCAAAGAAACCTCAGTGGGTCTGAACAATCTTTACCTTTGGCATGGCGTCTGTGATTCAGTCTGTTTACTGACGTGCCAGCAGCTGTGTGCCATCCCTTTGTGCCTGCATTGCACAATGTCTCTCTGTGTAAGGACAGTAAGCGCTATAGGACGGCCAGGGATACTTTCTGTCTTGCTGCCTCTTGTAGGCACATTCTGTAGTTGATTTGTTTGTTGACGGAGGATCAGAAGAAAAGTACTCGCTCACTCTCCTTTTGTAAAGCGTGTGCTCAGTCTGAGATGTATTCTCTGTCAACAACAAGCTGCAATTATTCACAAAGCCCATGTCCTTTCAATAGATCCTGAAGAGGATTCTCTCTCCACTTTCCAGGAACGAGCGACTCCACAGACAAACTCTTCGAAAGGCTTTAGCGTTCACTGCCAGCGGGGTGGTACAGATTTCAACCCTAAACCTGCTTTTACCAGACCATGCACAGAAAAGTGCATCGTTGACCTTGCTGAAAGCTACAGCCGTGATGTAACTTGCTTTTGTGACCGTACTCGTACTTTGAAATTATAACCGTCAAAGAAGCGGCACATTTAACAAAAGTGTTGTTGTGAAGTAAAAGCATCACTGGCTTCAGGGAGTTTCTCCTTTATGGGGGATATTACGTAATCTTACTAATGCATTTCATTTCTGTGTAGCACAAGACATCATTCACTTTTTATTCC
This sequence comes from Chascanopsetta lugubris, assembly GCA_016785325.1. NCBI lineage: Eukaryota > Metazoa > Chordata > Actinopteri > Pleuronectiformes > Bothidae > Chascanopsetta > Chascanopsetta lugubris. Next base: position 104,674 of record JAFBJT010111391.1, on the reverse strand, counting down.
CTCCATTCATGTGTTTGTTTCTTTATAAAGCCAAACAGTGGTGACATAATATCCTGAAAAAGCAGTGGGTCTTCCTCCAAGCATCTTGGTATAAAAAGTCTATTCCACCTCATGCATCACAGTCTAAGAGCTACATTTTTGAACAAAAGCGTGGAGCTAAAGTTAGCTCAAGTCCAGACTTCAGTACTGTAACAAACAAAGAGTACAGTATCACTTTAACCTAAGGTACACACTGTATCTTTGTGCACTTACAACCATGCACAACCACAATGGTGGATACTCGAAAGCAGCATGTTAGATAGGAAGACATGGAAGATCATCAAAAGTACAAAGAGTAAATCTTTTGCAGAGGTAAAAATGTGACCTGTATGCTCATTGGTTACAATACTGAAACCAGCAGTGTACCAGGGGCGTCAGTCCACTTAAATCAAAACAAGTAGTATAGCTAGCATGTTACTTCTTTTTTCTACATATTGGTAGTATTCCTAGGTATAACTACTTGCTACAATTTAGAGGTTGAACTCAATCTCAGACCTCTATGAAACCACATGAACACACTCTTGTCAAAAACATGTATTTCTATACTTCTGCTATAAACATGACAGATCTCTAAGCTGAGTACTTTGCCCTGCAGATCTCTTGTAAAGCTGTCTGAGGCATTCATCAGCCTGGTCTCACTGGGTCTATCACCCTTGCAAACGTTCCCCTTATACCATTAAGTTTTTACCATCCACTCAGGCGCACACATCTCATAGTGTCAGTGCTGTATGCGTTTAGTGCCACATGTGAATATGTATATTTTTTATTTTGTTGTTAGGAATGTCTATGTGTACGTTCTGCATGAGAGCGCAGCCATGTGTTCTCAGGGAGCTGTCGCTCGCACGGAGGTGTAGGAAGGTCAGGGGTCTGTCAATCCCACATGTCACAGTCAGAGCTCATCTCAGCAGGGGGGCTTCTGTCAGATGAGTGTTTGTGTCTATTTGTAAAATCTAATCGCTGAGCTAAAGTATATTTTATGACTGAGATTTACAAAAGTGCTTTTTATGTCGCGAGCATTACAAAGATATGATATAGATAAGTCGTTAACAGAGATTACTAAGTGATGTTCTGCTTTCATAAGGATACATCTCGGGGTATATTGCCAATATTGCCATTAATTTTATAGAGGGAAAATAAATGTTTATGTGAGCACACTCTGTGCTGTAATTTAAAAAATGCAAATTTGTGCTGATGGTTACAGTGTGAATACCTGCCTAGCTTCATTGAATCTGCTTAATCTGCGTTTTTCTTTATCAAAAGGTGCAGTGTGTAAGATTTTGATCATTTTTGTCACTTGTAAAAATATGACAAAACAATTACATACTGACATTTTCATGAATTTCTAATCATCCAAATGTTTTATTGTTTTCTCCATTACCCTTAATTGTGCCCATTAATGTATATTTACAAGAGGAGGGGTCCTCTCTACGGTGGCCGCCATGTTAATGACAATTGAAGTTTACCGTAGAACCAAGAAACAGAGATCTGTTGCACCAAAATACAGGCCTATTTAGTGTGGCTTCAAGTGTCATAAATGTTACATTAAAAAGAGAAAATTGGAGTCTGCCATTAGCCTCCCACTCCCCCCCCTGAAGGTTTCTGGACACCTCCATTACTGAAATGGCCTGTGGTGCCTGTGCCTCTAAAAGCTCTGCGCAGGATGAGCTCCCTTCAGACCGACCGCCTGGAGGCCACCGGGAGGTCACATTGAAATGCATGTGTGTTGAAGCAGAGGCAAACACCAGGGGAAGAACAGAGAGAGTGACAGATGGGGAAGAAAACAAAAATGGAAAAAAGATGAAGATGGAGAGAGAGAGAGAGAGAGAGAGAAATCAAGCTGGTGAGAAAACAGGCTGGGAGCCAGGGCGGCTAATGAAAAGCCATTGCAACAACAACGTGCAGGTGCTAATCTGCAGACTGAATGCTGTTCTCGAGATTCCACCCAAAAAGCCGTTGGAGCTGCAGAGTGACAGCTGTTAATGGACTTCCTTCTGTCAATGTCACTGTCATTTGCAGCCCCTCACAGCAGCTAATTGCAAACAGAGACCTGCATGGTGCCATTGTCAAAAAGACAAGCACTCAGTGATGGAGTGACCATGCTTGTCCATGTCCCATCCCATCATCTTACCATAACATAAAGCTGCAAGGAATGAGTCCAAAGTTATTTAGCATGCACAAACTTCCAATCCCTTCCCCTCAACGTCCATCCATGAGTTATATGAATGGCTTTTTGGTTAAAGACTGAAGTTCAGTTTGTGGTAAACTCTGGAAAACTAGACTTTGATGCCTTGTGATTCAATATGAAAAACATGGCAGCTGCTAACAAGTGGATAAATAAGACTACAAGGGATATCCCATTTACTTTCTTGCTGAGAGAGCAGCTCAGTGCTGGCCTATGGAAACACTTCACTTCCTTGGCTCTCTAACTCGTCTTGTATCATCACTGAAAATGTATCTTCTTTTTTATCCGTTTGTTTGATTCACATGGCCATACAGCAGCCGTGAAATCGAGTATGACTCAACTATGTTGATGATCTGCATTTGCAGCGCATTCTTAATAATCAATTATGACTCACAGAAAAACAACTGACACCAAAACAGTGTGAACTGGATAGTGTTTATCACATGCTGCTATTTCTGTACCACTAAAACTATTGCATGGCGAGTGTCGCAAATTTTATTTTCACCCTACAAGCCATGAATGTCAAAGTTATGGTCTCATCATTTAGGAGACTCTTTAAATCAAATCAGTCATATACCTTCAACCCATTAATGACGAATTGGTTGACTTTCGTGACCGAGAGCGTACCTGTGACGAATGCCCCTAATGAGCGCCATTTCTAATTCATTTTGACGGGAGGCCAGAGGGGAGCTCATTCATATTCAAGCGCCTTCTTAGCACAATGTCACAAGAGGGAGAGAGAGAGGAGAACGAGAGAGCGGGGTTTTATTCCATTAGAACAATTTCCACTGCAGGTATGGAGTGAAACTGAATAAAGACGTATAAAGTCTATATACACTTATCTTCCTGTGTGTGTCTGTGCACAACAATAACATACCTGTCAACCCTCTTTATGGCAGCTTTGTTCCTGACCAACCGAGTGAGAGATTGTGTTGAGTCAGTTGGTCCTGTTTGCTCACAGCCAGCAGAACAAACCTCCAAATCAATGACAACGAGGCCCATTGAGTTTTTACCACCTCTACTTTCTAACTAACAGAATCACAGGACAGGAAACACGACGGAGCATCAGAGCTGCTTTTCTACTCAATTAAACTGGTATCACCGAACTCTCGAGGGGACTATCAACTGACTGAATAGACTTCGTGGTTCACCTTCTCACACAGGGCAATCCAAAGCTCACATAGGTACATACTGATCTCTGCAGAGCTACGGAACCTGAAAAGGGCCAGGCAGAGACTCACCAAAATGTAGTGCCATGTCATTGGGACCAAGGCTGCAACAGATGTGATTGGTCCATTTGGTGTCCTATGTATATCCAGCTGCCTAGTGTTTAGTAAAAGTACTGTCAGTCATTTGCTCGAGCTACCTAGATATGGTGTGAGTTTATGTCACCATTGTTTTTGAAAAGTAGAGGTGGAGTATAGTTAAATTCAAAGATTAGCATAATATGGGCAAGAAGTGTGTGCATTGCAGTTGATAAACAGTAGAAGAAGCCAGTGTTTCTCTGGCGAGGAGAGAGGCAATTTAAGTCCAGTGTGTGCCTCCTAACTGTTTGTGACAGCAGCTGCTCCCCAGGTTCTTTACTACCTTAACTAACTGCTTGTTGTTAGATGTGTTAAGAGGTATTTACACTGTAGTCAACAGAAAGAGGGAGAGAGAGAGAGAGAGTGCAGCGAAAGAGGGAGAATGAGCAACATAGACACTTAATCAAAGAAGAATAGACTGGAGGTAAAACAGAGTCCATCCCACAAACACAGGCGGTTCTCTGGCTCTCATTTCAAACAAAAGATATAAGATTTTTTTTTTTTTGGCCTCTGCTTACAAGTGGGTTTTTTTGGTGAACACTTTTTGGGTCATAAATATTTTACACATATTTGGCTTCACAGACTTTGTGGATGCTAGGGGTTCAAAGAATGAATGTTTCTTTCCTGAGCCTCTATCCTAACAATCTGAGCAGACGCGTTCTTCACGTGCATGTGCACAAAGCTCATGCACGGGGGGATGGAGAAATGTTCTGACCCCTTTTGAACCCACTGATCAGATTTGTGTCTGACTCAAAATCCACAAATCCTGTATCAAAGTGGGGCATCGCTTTGATATTTAAGAGAGTGTGATGCCCTTTTGATCCGTCCCTCCCCTCTGTCTTTGCCAGTGTCATATGATTCTCTACTCTTTTGCCCTCTCTCTCTCTCACACACACACACACAAACAGAAAGAGAGAGACAGCTATGATTAACATGGGATTCAGTATCTTGTCCATCTATACTTCAGAATGGAGGATGGTGGAAAGGCTAGAATCGAACCTCTGACCCTCTCGTTACAGAACAGCCCCTCTAACCCAGCTCCTTGATTAAATGCACATTATAATCAATGGAAATCAGAATTGAACTGATTTGCACAAAACTCGACTGTACTCATATTGAATAGCTGATTTTGATACCTTTAACTTAACTCGGATTTACGGTGTGTAGGCTTTGGTGACATCATGTGGTGTTGAATGTTGCAGCTGCAATCTCACTGATTTCAAATCCTTTTGTCACCACTTTGTATTCTACTTCAATATTACTGAGCACAAAACGCTTTGTGCAGAATGTAAAACTATTTGACAGGTAAAGACTAAATCCAAATAAATGAACCATGCAGTAGAGACAATTGTGTACGAGCATGTACAGTATATCGTCACTCTGCTCTGCGTGACATTGGCAACATATGCATCTTCAGGACAGGACGTTCTTGCAGATAGTCTTTCCGCAGTTTAAGCCAATCAGAAGTTAAGTGGTCTCAGCATTATCTGAGCCTCAGCAGACAGTTTGGAGTCAGCTCAATCAATCCCATCCATCCAACGTGGAAAAGCAACAACACCAGTTTATCGGAGAAGAGCCCCGAGGAGGGGAGGAGTTCACCTACACGGCAAAAAAAAAAATAAAAAAAACTACCCTTGCTAATTATGTGTTGACTTTGAGCCAAGATGAAGGCCCTAAGAAAACTTGAGTCCAAAATGAAACCTCTCTTAAGCGTTCAGATTTTTAAGTCATAAACAAGGAGGAATCTGAAGTTGCGAATGTAGGACGCCGTGTTGCTCACAGCGCGCGGAGCCACGCTTCGGGCGAGCCTGGAGATCTCAGCTGGCGCGGGTTCTTCTTCTTCATACGATTTGCGCATACATTAGCTTCTTGTGGGAGATATACTAATTAGCTCATCGTTTAGAGAGGGAGCCGGACGAGGGTGTGGGGCACACAGGAGCCCTGATATTAAGGCAGGTGGGGGGGGGGGTGGAGGGGGTGGAGGGGGAAGTGTAAAACCAGGGGTGTTTTGTGCAACAGATTCATAAATGACAACTCAACGATGATCTGCGTGCTGAAACCAGACACTGGCAGCATTCATGTGCCAGTCCACAAGTGAAAACATTTGCATTTACAACAACTGGGAAAAAAAATCAACTACAACCAACCATTTTCATTTGGTTCAAAATGGAAACATTTGTAAAGATCCATCCATCCAAATCAGGAATTTAAAAATGAGGCTAAAATGAGCACAAGCGCATAACAACGTGCATGAGAGTGCAGCCATGGAAAATAAACACATTTAAAAATAACAATAGTATTATGGGATGAACATTTTACAAGTTCACATTTCTTTATGAGCTTTTCTCTGTGAGTCTTGGGCCTGTTAGTATTAAAAACATAATAATGACTATTGCCACAGGCAGGACTCCACCGTTATGTCGGTGCTCCGCCTGCAATGTGAAGCTGAGTGATGAGTGTTTTCCTTCAGCTTGGTTAAATATATAAAGAGTGGTACAGAAGCATTTGCCATCAAAGACCCCCCCCCCCCCCCCCCCCCCCCCCCCCCCCGAGGCTCCAGTGGTTGTGTTTTGAGACATGGCAGGAACAAAACACAACTGTACTATAGCCATACAGTACAAAATACTGTCCTATAAAGGCTGGTTTACCCCGGGGAGCAGGAGGTTACATGAATTCAAATTGCACTTTCCATCCTTTTGTTGACGATTGTAGAGTTGCCTATGAATTCCTTCTCTCCATATTTACCTTCCATCAATCCCTTCAGCCATATTTGACCTCTTTTCCCTTTTCTGTCATCACCTTACATCCATGTCCGTGTACATCCACCCAATGCTACTGTGTCCAATAACCAGCTGTCTGCCTCCCCCCTGCAGGTATTCCTTCCAGGATGAGGAGGACATGTTCATGGTGGTGGACCTGCTCCTGGGTGGAGACCTACGCTACCACCTCCAGCAGAACGTCCACTTCTCAGAGAGCACCGTCAAGCTCTACATCTGCGAGCTGGCGTTGGCTCTCGGATACCTCCGCAGCAAACGCATCATACACAGGTGAGACAAAGAAATAGAGATGTAGATGATAACTCTCCTTAGAAAGATAGCAACCCTGTGTCCTTGGCTCCATCCCTTCAGCCATATTTGACCTCTTTTCCCTTTTCTGTCATCACCTTACATCCATGTCCGTGTACATCCACCCAATGCTACTGTGTCCAATAACCAGCTGTCTGCCTCCCCCCTGCAGGTATTCCTTCCAGGATGAGGAGGACATGTTCATGGTGGTGGACCTGCTCCTGGGTGGAGACCTCCGCTACCACCTCCAGCAGAACGTCCACTTCTCAGAGAGCACCGTCAAGCTCTACATCTGCGAGCTGGCATTGGCTCTCGGATACCTCCGCAGCAAACGCATCATACACAGGTGAGACAAAGAAATAGAGATGTGGATGATAACTCTCCTTAGAAAGATAGCAACCCTGTGTCCTTGGCTGTCCACCTCTATGCTATTTTCTAATATGACGCCCCCCCCCTTGCTGTGCGGAAAGGTCAAGCTGTCTTGACACAAAGGTCAAACCTGACACAAGCGTTTACCCTGAGCTGCAGACGCATCACATGATGCGGTGCTGCCTCATCTAATCTGTAGAATGCAGGTTAAGTGCTTTTTAGGCAGGAATATCTCTGGCTATGGCAGAGCCACCGATTCTCAAGGCCAACAAAGACATGGCTAAAGCCCAGAAAGAGTGTTATTGGTATTTTAAGTCAAGTGACTTTTGGGGCACTAAGGGATACAGCCAAGAACCATGAAGCCAAATTACAATGAAGTATTTTCTGATTTGCTTTGAACAAAAAAGATGCAAAAATGAAATATCTGGGCAGCGGATGTTGACATTCGTCCAACAGAGAGGACAAAAAAAAAAAGACATTTGTGGATTAAATTCAAAAAGCATCATGAGGTACCCTGCGCAACTAATTCATCAACACTCCCTGATAACAAATTACACCATTTAACCAGAGGAGACTGCTCGCTCTTATCACTGCTCTCAGACCTCCACAGGAAAGAGAGAGAAATAAGTGGGATCTATAATTAATTTGCCCATTCACTCAGTGCATGGAGCGATATGAATATTTAAATTACGTTTTCTATTTTAGTGCATGAGAGGACTGACTCGCCACTTGATGTGCAGGTGTCGGATGGGATGTTTGTTTAGATGGAATCAACATCTTTTCAATCTGCATTCATTAGCTTCAAATGGGAAGAGGAGCTGAAAGTAATTCACAGCTCATCTCTATGGAAATTGAATCTGGAACTTCTTCCTTTAACTTGTGGAAAAGACAGCTGAGGAGCAGCAAGTGGATGCACTCGTGTTCCTATTGGGTGTGTGAGAGTGTGTGTGTGTGTGTGTGTGTGTGTGTGTGTGTGTGTGTGTGTGCATGTGAATATGTACCTTCATGCATTGCACGCATACATTGCCCTTTCCACATGCTCTTTGATGATTTGATAATAACTAGCAAAGTAGTGATGATAATCATCGCCTTAATCATATGCAAATGAGTAATATGCAAATGCAATTATTTACATGTTTGAGCATGACGATGATAGAATGTGTTTGTCAGTCACTTGGTGATTGCAAGACGTGAACATTAGTGAAAGTAAGCTTTAGTTTAAATTATGTAAAGATCTAATTTGGTGGATACAACCTCAATTTGAGAGGAATGGTTGTGTCTAATTTAAGATCAACGGTGCACTGCACTAAAATTATCCCTGGTTCTGGTGTCATGGTTATTCAACTCTGAAAGTAGTTTATTAGAAATTTACATAATCTAGTGTTGCTATTGTTTAGGATAATGCGAGCTTTATGGCTTCTATTGTTTTGAAAGGATGAGTTAACTTTGTTTTGATAAGACACCAAGTTAAGTTTTGAGAAAGCTGTTATGAACACGGTGGGATCATCAGCCTAGAATAACATGGCAGTAAATATGCAGCAAATAACTGAGACAGCTTTGGGACTAATTGGGATTAGAGTATACACCTACGTTCCTAGGTAAATTCATTGACTAACATATTTTTTCTTTGATTTCAGGAACATGAATATGCTGTTTCGTCAGCTTTTAAATTGCAATGTTTAAGACATAGGATTCAATGTGGTTGAGTTAAGGGTGACGTTCCAGCAACTACAGTGGGAATAGTGCACACAACTAATGCCTCCAGTATTAGTTTTGCAAATTATTTGCATAATAAACTCTCATGTCATTGTATGGCCAATGTGAACAATCTCAGAGGGATGAAATAAATTGACAACAGGAGGTTCAGCTAATCCAAGCAGAGGCCAGATGGAAAATAAAGAGAGGGGAGCGTCATCATGGGATGTGCAGGAGCCTCAGAGCATGGGGAGTGATGCAAGATGAAAGGTGCTTTAATTGCTCCATGACTTCAATCTGCCATTTAACACTGGAGGAGGATTCTGTGTGATGATGTCAGAGGTATAGTCACCTATCACTACAAGTAACAATTAATTGCAGCTCATGTTAATTACTATATCCATTTGTTACTGTTGGTTCAAGTAACTGAGCAGGCGGAAGGTCTAGAATTTTAATTCAGCTCAAATTAAATTATCTACTCAAGTTTAGTTGGGGGTAAAATTGAAAATGAAAAAATCTGGAGTGCGAGTATTAATAATTCTATTTGCAAGAAATGTGTGTGCACACATTTAACATGGAAATGTCAATGGGTGATTAAACAGCTTTGGTCATTCCTGTATCAAACAATATTCCATTTCCTGAACCTGTTCGCTGTATAAATGGTCAACCGACTGCGTTTGATGCACCTATTGATGCAGTTTTTAAACATTTATTGGGCTGCATTTAAGACGCTGTGATGAAAAACATTTGCATGTTCTGCATTATGAGTCACACCAGTCTTTACCCTGTCTAAAATATCTATTGAATGGTGATCCTCTGTGGGGTTGTTGTATACTGTCTCTGGTTTGACCTCAGTGGCGGTTTGTCACTTTGTGTTTTTAACCCTTAAACCCTCAGAGGGGTTTGAATTAGTAACAGTCAGATGAGTCTCAATTAGACGGCACCATCGAGACTTGATTGAGTCTGTCCAAACAAGTGGAAATGGCATGACACGTGTGTGTGTGTGTGTGTGTGTGTGTGTGTGTGTGTGTGTGTGTGTGTGTGTGAGTGTGTGTGCTGTGGTTGTCAGGACTGCGTGCATATGGCTACCTCGCCACAGCGTCAATAGCACTTATCCCTGCCTCAATCCTCAGGTGCATTTGAGAGCGTCCCAGACTGCCCGTAATGGAAAAGACTACCATGTTGTCAGCCGGCACTCTTAATAAGTCAATATGCCTCAGTCTTTCATTCAGAGATTATACTTTCCATTTAAGTGGTTAAGGGACTAATTGTTTGGCTCTTAACAAAGTGGCGATGGAGATGGATAGTAATGGACATGTGCATTACGCATTTCTTTTTTTTTGGTTTAACATTATTTTTTAATGCCGGTGAGTGAACGGGCTATTGCGAAGGCTTAAAAATTAGACACACCCCCGCTTATGTGGTTGGCTCTTTCAGCTTGTGGTCAGCTATAACATGAAATGGACCAGATTATGTTTCTCCTGGGAAAATGATGTCAATGAGAGCCTGATATTCCAAACGCTGGTTATGTCTTTGCTTGCGGGCTCTGATACAGCAGTGTTAATCGCCTGGACACTGAGCCTGAAAACAAACAACCAAGGCAAGTCACGACGCTGCCAGGTCAAAGGTCATTAGCTAGTGCTTACTCTGGCTCTGCTAGCCATGGTGCTGTGGCTTAGTCACGTCTGTTACCGGCTTCAGCGAGCACTGCCGCACCATCGGGTGAGCTGTCACGTCACTACCACCGGTGTCGGCGTAAACACAAGTTTCCCAGTGCCCCTTTAAAACGAAACACTACACGGCGAAGTACACGCAATATGGCTGACGCGCATGTCACACATTTTTGAAAGTTTTTTCACCTTCGCTTGAAACAACTGGGGCGAGTACCGCGAGACAGATTAAGACATTGTTGGTTGTTGTGTTGCCATGGAAACCACCCAGTGTGTGTGTGCTTCAGATTCCTGCTCCTTTTCAAATGAGCTGAAGCATATTGAGACCCTGCTGTTGGAGGAGGAATAAGCCTATTTCAGCCCGGGAGGAGGATTCTCTTTTGCGGGCTCTGATCTTTCCCCATCTCCTCGGCTCTGCCTCTCTCGCTTTCGGACTCACACACAAACACACAAACACACACTAACACACACACACACACTCACACGCAGAGTGTAATGCACCTTTCCCTCATAATCTCACACAGCTTGACTCTCCCTCTTTCTCCATTCAGTGCTATTTCCTCTACCTATATTGTTCTCCCCCCCCCCCCCCATGCTCTCATCCTCCACCAATCTTGTTTCTCTGTCTTGGGTTGCTCAGGGTTGCACAAGGCGTACATGTGCTTCAAATCATGTATTTGCTCTTTCATCGCCATCTCGTCGAGAGGCCTTTTTGCACCAGGCAACCAAAAGAGAAAACAGTTTTAATTCACCTTTCTGGTTATTTGAAGGTGATAGAAAAAAAAGTCTCTATGGGTCCTCAGTTCTTAAAATGAAGGTACTCTGCAGACGGCGAGAAGGCAGAGAGAGTCGTTACTCTTGCTCTCAACAAGCTCCCTGAAATGGCAAGCGAATGTCTTCAAGTCTTCAAGTCAAGTATTCTTTATTCATGGGGCGAGTTAATGTTTTATTTTTCAACAGAGGCAGAAGAAAGAGGAGGAGGGAGTGTGAGGGAGGAGGGGCAAAAGGGAGGAGAAATGATGCGCTCATATTTCATAAATGCAGATTAAGGTGGCAGCTGGCACTGGCTCTCCTGATTTTCGCAAGGGTGAACGGAGCATTATCGGAAAAATCCCCCCCCACCCCGCGCGCACGCGCGGCGACAGCTCGACGACTCAACCAGGGCCCGAGGCGGCGGATCCGCCGACGGGAGGGGGTTTGTGCTCCAGACACGTTCGAATGTTTACAGGCGAGGATCACTAATTGCCTGCTCGTGTAGCTTCTATACTGACATGCCTGCCTGTAGCTGAAAGGAGCAGTAGACAGACGTGAGGGGGGGGGTACCAGATTCAAAGACCCAATGTGTCGGATGTGTTGACGTTCTAGTGTTGACTGGCTGCACTCGCTCTCCGTCTCCTAAAACTCCAAATTAGACCGGGGACTTGTCAGAACAGGCTGTGTCAATGAATAAGGAATGAACATCCCTCGGCTGGAGAGCGACTCTCGGACTAACGCAGACAAAAATTGTACGCACGTGTCCACAAACGGTGACAAGCACAAACCCACACACGCACACACACACACACCTGTGCCGTCCTCACACTTGTCAGAGCAGTTTGTCTTTATCAGCGCGAGAAGAAAGGTGGAGAGTGAGAGACGCAGCAGTTTGCTGGGTTGGAGCCTCTGTGGGTGGATAGTTGGGCTTTCACTGCACGTTCAAAGGCAGCGGCTGTCTGCCTCGCTCCTCGGTGGCTGCGTGGTGGGCGTGGGTACTCGCAGCTCAGGCTTTCTCACACTGCGCCGCTCCGTGCATGCACATGCATAAACTGCATTATGTTGTGCTCATGTGTATTTATGTGCGATGCTGCTTGTTGTGACAGGGCGATCCGGCCGAGGTGTAAGCCTCCACGGAAGCTCTTCATTTGAATTCTGGAGAGACGCGAGGCATTAAAGACATTTTTTTCCCCCCAAATCATTTCAAATCATCATTGTGAGTATAAGTGAGTATAATAATTGGATTTTTTTATAGTGCATTTTAGTGCAGTGAGTCTTCTGACTCCACTTTTGCTTTTATTAGTTTATTCTATTAAAACAGTTATTTTATGTTCGTTTATTAATGGATGAATCTGCGAGTTTCCGATCCATAACACGCAGTATGAAGTGTATCTCAACATATTAGATAAGAGAAAACTATTCCGCAACACTGTATGTATTATTGAATTGACCTTTTAGCAACAAGTAGAGAAAAGGAGGACATCGATGTCAATGAACCTTTTATGGCAACTTTTTACAAACTTGAATGTCAATAATTGCACTTTAGGTTAATTTACTCTAAAATCTGACCAATGTCAAGGACCGACATCCAAAAGGTCAAGGAACAGTGCCTCGTTATTTGATCTCCATATCTTTGTTTGTGCTTTACGTGAGTTCTTCGGATGATCCGAGTGTGCCTCCGTTCTCAGGTGTGTGTGTGTGTGTGTGTGTGTGTGCCGGCTCCGGTGTCAGCTGCAGTATCACATGAGCAGGTACAGGTGATCAGTTACCTCTCATCCACTGATAGAAAGGTGTAATGAGGCCATTAGATCCTGCTAATAGCTTGTAGGGCCAGTCGACCGAGAGAAAAGCCGAGGGATCAACTTGCACCAACCCTTCATCTCTAACTCCCAAATTTTTATGTCCATTCTTCTGCCCCTTCATCATTCCACTCACTTTGCACTTTGCTGATATGTCCTGCTTCTCTCTCCGTCTAGACAGAGCCACCTCTTTCGCTGCTCCTTTAATTTTCTTGAATTTATTCTACATAAAGAGCACAGCACTTTCTGTTTTCTCAAAAACGGCCATTTACACTCGGCCCCTACGCACTTTCTCAGCCCATTCCCATAACTCTCTTTCTTTGCTGCACACTAAATGTCTAACTCTCGCATAGTCTGACCTGCATATCCGGCACTTACTCTCCCCATTTAATCTTTATATATTTTTGCCGCTAAGGCTCTTGCCGCTTCCTTCTTTGTGTCATGTGATTCATAAACAGATGTCATTTCAATCATTCCATTCATGCCTCAGTATAAAATCAAAATTGTCATTTTCGCAATCAGTGTTGGAGATCTGAAACTGGCAGCCACGTACTCTTTATCGATTCACTCAGATATTCAGTGTTTTCCCAAACTATATTTGTCTTTATCTATGCCGTCGACACAATTCTAGCTGAGTCACATGACAGAGCGGCGCATTCTATGTCTCAAGGGCCTTTTCTGTCGTGTCACCTCTAAAAGTATCCCGTTCCGAGTGGCTTGCAGATGGTGGAGGTGTCACCTACAGCTGAGCGGTCCGCTCCTCGTACAGCTCTGGAGTGACCGTGGCTGCAAGGGAGCCATCTGGTTCCCCAACACTAATAGATGCACTGCAGATTCACATAGTAAACAAAGAGAAATACAGCAAATGCAATGAGCAGGTGACAGAAGGATCAAAGTTTTCTCCTTCACAATAAAAGCTCTCCAAACACTCAATCGTCGCCTCCCGTGGCAACAATACCATTAAAACAACAATGGCTGGGTAACAACACGGATCTCATTCGATACTGAATAAAAGTGGGGGTGAAAAAAATCCTGTGAATATTAACAACGCTCTTTCCCTCGACGTTGTCTATGTAGAGCAGTCTGACCTACTTTTCATTATCTTCGTTTTCTAGAGAAAGAGTTCAGTTGTTAATTGCCGGGTAATTCTTTTATGTCAGCTTCTGTGAAAGGAAAATGGAATTTGGTTCACGGATCATTAAGCTGAATGCAACTGAGAAGCTGTGAGTATTGATTATAACTGTTAGAGTCGGCCTCATAAGTCTCGGAGATGTGATAAATATTGGCTATTTTAGTGCAAAGCCCCTCGAGTGGAGCTGGCTGAGGATATCTGACCCTGATGAAGGCCACAGGCCAAAACACATTGGTGCAGTGATGAAGTTGTTCAAAGTCCTGCAGGTGTTGCTGGAGTTTAGACAAACTTTGTTTAAAAGTTTTATATTATTTTATTATGCTATGCTGCTTATTCTTTTTTAATATATCTTGAGGTAATTCGATTTTTCAGTATTTAACTAGTACTGTTACTCCCTTTGTATACTGGTTGTACCAAAGAAAGTAATTCTATGTAATTCCAATATGTTTACTTCAGATTTGGTTCATGTGAAGGATTTAGTGACATCCAGTGGTGAAGTTACATGTTGCAGCTGAGCATCCTCTACCTCACCCTTCCCTTCCAAACAAGAATCTACAGTAGCCTTTAGTTTTCATTATAACCCATAAGGTAATTACTTTCTCCGTTTTGAGCTGCTGTAAAAATATGACGGTGCAACATGGACGCCTCTGCAGAGAGGTTGTTTTTAAAGAAAATGTTAAATGACGTATTTGAAAATAATTGAAAACAGCCAATTTTGGAGATAATTCCCTTAAAATGCCCATTTAAATGTTTTGTCCTCCCCTGTACATAAATGCTTTAACACGTACATTTGCTTTAAGATATCAAGTAACACCGCAGCACTAACACCACTCCTCTACCCACTGAAGCCTCCTGAATGTTAGCCGGCGCCTCCAAAGCTGCCTGTGGTCTTTGAAAATGGAAAACAAGGACTTATTGTTGTTCTTATCACCCGTCACACAGGAACAAGCCAGTCATGCTCATTATCATCACCCCGACCTCGACAGCTCGGCTTTTACCACGTCGCCTCCTAATGAGAATCACCGCTTCCCCTTTATCTCTTCAGCCAGTTTGTCCTCGCCACACCCCCTGTATTTTTCCCCGAGGCTTCACAATGGCGCCGTGGCCTTTTAAGACGCTTCCTTGTTCTCGCTAACGGCAGCCACACGTGCCCGCGCTCTCTGCCTCCACGCCAGCCTTTGAGGCAAATGTCAGCTAATTAAGCGGAACATGCTCGACCTTTCTCGCCCCCACCTGAGCACCACTGCCACCGAGAGCCGAGCCTCGGTGCTACAGGTCGTCCCCGCCTCTCTCTCCGCGAGAGACAGCGGCATAGGAACACACGCCTGCACACCGAACGCAGGTCAGCGTGGCCTTTAATGTGCTAAAAACTCCCGAGCTCCAACAGGGCGGGAGACCTAATTAGCGGAGACGGCTGAGGCCAGAGTGTGACCGAGCAGCAGCCTTTGTACCGTCGCGATCCACCAAACTAGTTTGTTCAACTTCTTCTTCAAAAAAAAATAGAAACATAAAACCTTGCCTGCAATTAACTTGAGGCAAACATGAAGTTGAGACCCCCTGCCAGGAATGTGTGACTTCCCCATCCCACCAATGTGCGAACCACACGTTCCCTCTCAAATGTCCTCATTTGGTAACGTCCGCGTCAAACGTCGGTGAGGGAAGTCACTGATCAAGCGCGGACGGATCATTTGCGCAGAGTTGCTGAATATTGAATATCATCTCTCCGAGTTCAAAGCATTTTGTAGAGCTGTGGGGAAACGTTGCTGAGACGAGAGAACAGAGAGAGAGGCTGAGAACACTATGTTCCCCCGTCTCCGTTTCAGTACAAGTCCGCGGACGCGCAAGAGAAGCACAACATGCAAAAAGACTTTTCCGTCTTAGGGAGAGGCTGATACAATTAGCATGATCTGAAAACGTCCGTCATCGTATGTGTTTTCACTGCAAATGTTTGGGGGAGCGGTCCTCACGGCACTGGCTATGTTAGGGAAAAAATACTAGTGTCGGACATTGAACTATTGGTGGTGACTGATGTTGTCAGCACAGATCTTTCCATTGTTGCAAGAGTTGTTGAAATTGGGAATCCGCCGTTAGTGTTCCCCTTGAACAGGCTGTTAAAATTCATCATCCTCTTCATCACAACTGTTTACTGGGTGTTGACGGACCACCTACGCTGCACTGCTCTCACAAGAGGATATGCTGATTCGAAAATAACAATAAAGCAACAACAAGACACAAGAAGCTGAAAGTATGACAAGGATAAGATATGCACACATTATAAATATGCATTCTGAAATACTGTTCCTGGACTGACTTTAGAATATAAAAGGCAGTTTTATAAACGTTGAAAGGTCTGTGATCTTGCTTTCATTTTTGATATATTCTATCTTAATATTACACACGTATATTTACATAATATTTTTAAATCTGTCGTTTGCAGTCATTGTACAGTGAGTAATATTTAGTTTACCCTATGATCTACATAACTATAAAAGGCTCATTCTTTCTAAATGAAAACTCCCTAAAACATCAGTATACAATTTGGAATATTGTGAACATTTGTAATCATAGAAAATGAGAAGCATTTCACAAATTTCTCCTCTAAGACTGGGTCCTATACCCTTCTGTATAAAAGGTGGTTATTTATCATCTAAATACAGACTCCAGCACAGACTCCACACACACACACACACACACACACACACACACAAATAAGGAAAAACAAAGATCCGCTTGACAAATGGGAGATAAACAGGAAGCACAGCAAAGGAAGAGGAATGAACTGAAGCTGTGGGAAACAGCCTCATCTTACACCTGCTTCTCTTCTCAGGTGTCGCAGCCAAACTCCCACAGCTTAACCTGCTGTCAGCCCTCTCATATGAATTCAACTTTCATTTGTATTTCATCACACACCTGGTATACACACACCCTACTGCTTCACATTTAAAAGTTTCCATGTAAAGTTCCATCAGTTGGTTCTGATCATTTGGTGAAGCCTAATGAATCAACAATGAGTCAGCCTCAGCCTCCCTCACCTCTTGGAAGCTCAACACTTTATCTTGGAATTATATTGTAGGAAATTGTTGTTGTTTTTTTAAGAACCCAGCGGCAGAAAGAAGGTATGTTTAGAATCAAAGGACTCCAGAGGGAGGACGGGAGCCACCTACAGACAAACTCAACATCATCAGTGAGAAAGAAATCACCCACACTGTTTTATTCAGTGAGGAGTCAGACAAGGGATGCTGGGGCCAGATGAACCTGTTGCTACCGACGAGCCAAAGTCAGGGATTGTTTTTTTTTTTTTGAGAAACCAAATGTGTGACTATGTGATGAGACAGCGGTGACAAATAGAGAAAAGAGTGAGGAGTCAGAGCTGGTCCTTGTTGATCTGGTGCGATGACGTGTGATGTGCATAAGTGGTTGACTGTGCTCACAATGACACTGTAAAAATACATGCAAATAGTGATTTTGTTTTTGTGTGTGTTTGTATTTTCTCTTCCAGAGACATTAAACCTGACAACATACTGCTGGATGAGCATGGTAAGACCCTGCTTTCACGTTATTTATAAATGTTGTATAACTGAGAACAAAGTGACAGGATGGAAGTCGAAATGAGTTACGACACAAAAATCCCTGTGTTTTGTAAGAGTGACCTAACTTGACTTAGTGTCCCAAATTCAACAATTTAAAACTCAGGATTTCACCAGACTTCCAGCCTCTGGGATCATTTCAGCACAGATCAAAGTCGCTGCAATGCTCCGGGGCAGGTTTCACACTCGTTGCATAGATGGACCTCACAGCATTAAGATGTTAAGTACCTCGTGTATTAATCCATTTTTATAAAAGCAGCAGAGAGAAGGAGCACATGCAGATTGGGCTTTAACCCTCTGCTTTACCAATGTGTTTCCCCCCCTGTTTTTCTGAACTGTGGGATGGAACAGGAGGGAGTGATGCGATTGATGTCATTATTTATTTTCCTGTAAGAGTAAATCCTGTTCAAAATGATTGAGTGCTATAAGCCTCATCACAGGTTGTAGAGTCAGCTTCGGGTTCACACCCACACATATGTACAGTAAGAGAGTGAGGTGTCAAGGGAGCTGCGTGTCTTTATGTAAGAGGGAGGGGAACCATTGTAAATCTGGGTGAACGTCTTAATACCTTAATCAATAGGTTAATCAAGAAAAATGTCCCACCACCACACGCAGTGATCGATGAGGGTGAAACACACAGACACATCCTCATATACACAGCTTTCGCAAAAATAATTTCCGTCGTCATGTGTAAAATGAAACAATAGATTCTTAAGGAGGATAATATGCAGATTGGCTTTAAACAGAAATGCTTGTGAATGTAGGTACTTCTGACAGAAGACAGGATTGATTTCAGTTAATCATCATGATTGGCAGCGTTGAGTGACTTGGTTGATTTCTGCACATGTTTGCGGGGAAGTAAAGATCAACAGTTCATTAATGTGGTGTGTGTCACGTAATTGTATTTTATAAAGTGAATAAAGAAAGTGCGCCGGGCTTTGACGCAGAAACTACGCTGTGGCCAAATGATGGAACTGCACCTTCTGTGTCGGCCATGTGGCACAAATAGCAAATTTTCCCATTCGTTGATATGTGTAAAAAATCAAAATCATTTGATTTTCTCAGGTTAGTCCACTCATCTGTTTGACTGAGCACTGCTTTCATACTCCAGGGAATGAGGCCCCACCCTCAGCACTGTATCAAGATATTAAGATACATCATCAGGATAAAGGCATGACAACACTACCTCGCATCAAAATGTACTTTGGGAAAAATAGTGCACGCGTGCAGCCACCAGAAGATAGTCCATTTACTTGAGATTTTAGAGGACACACGGCAGCTGCTCAAGGGGAGCTGAGGGTTTATGTGGGATGACAGACCTGCTGTCACCGCGGAATAAGACAAGACAGAGGAAAGCGATGAGCAAACATTTCTGCAATGAGAGATTTGACAAATGAGGTAGAATCGGGAAGATGAAGGAAGATAAAGAGAACAAACAGTGTGAGGAGAGGAGGAAGAGGAGGTGGAGGAGGGGGGGGGGGAGCAGCACTTTGCCTGATTTCAGGATTCTGTGACAACGCACACTCACCTGTGGTTTTCCTCTCTCCGTCTCCGCATGTGTGCGTGTCCTTTCAAACTCGATAAGCCCTCCTCTCCTCCAGCCTTCTACCCACACCTCTCCACTGAAGTCTAAAACAACATGAGGTTTCAGAGGGGCGGGTGGGGGCGGGAAAGGGGGGGGGGTTGGGGTTCTGTTTGCCCTGGCACACCACGTCAATTTTGCAACCAGGAATTGCCCCTGAGTTCCCGCGGGAGCAGTTTCTTATGGAGAGAAACAATTTACTCTTACACGTGTGATGTCTCCCTTTTTAATGGCCTGGCCCTGGGATGCTGAGCGATGCACCAGGAGGGCTGTTGTTTAGCTTTTCCTGAGTATGCACACATGCTGCAAAGCAGACAAGTTATTTAAAGGGATATTGCAAGGGAAAATACCAGTTATTTCCTCTTTAACCCAGCCTTCCTGAATCCCTGCTCATAGAACATTGCAATGGGTTTTATAGCCTTTCTTGTTTTACACACTAGTGTGTTTAGGCGACATCATAGCGTCTAGGCGACATTAATGATATTTGCATGTTTATTGCAAAACCTTGTTATCCGGATCCTTCCCACCATCTACTACATAGCGCTGCCAGTTTCTGCAGCTCCTCTTCTCAGCCTCTGTCTTAAACACTTTGGTTTCTGGGCTCTGTCCACACAGTATAAAGCCCCTTCTGCTCTGATTGGCTAGAGAGTTCCATCTATTTTGATTGGTGTTCTAATCCAACTGTGTAGTATCAAAAAGTGGTGTAAAGAATTAGTGAACACTGAATTAGGGCAATCTGGAGTTTAATCCCTGGTTTATTGGGATTAGTTCAATAACAAGTGATCCATCAGACAGTAGATAATATGAACTGCTAATCATGTGATAATCCGGACGAACGTCCTGCCATAGCTTCAAAGTTGTGATGAAACAAGTGAGCAATGTAGTGTGTCTACAAGGAATATGCGTTGAGACTATTAGCGAATGTGTCCCCATCACTGCTGAGGGTGTTCAGAGGTAGCTGTTTCCACAGAGTTATTAAAAATAGAAGAGACGTGGCAGCAGCATGACATAATCCAAGGATCAAACCTCGACAGTTGCGGAGGTAATCCCGCTAAAACACGTTAGATAACTAAGTCACCGGCAAACATGCTGCGCCTTTGTCCTTTGCCCCTGCACATCCCAGCATACACACATACAGAGAACAGTTTGACTGCACATCAACAAGCGGTTAACGTCACTTACCGACAGTAGATTATGGATTTTTATCCTCAGCATGAATGAGCAGAGTGTAGTGGCCGTCTCAGTGAGTGCAACGACAGCTTGATATCCAGAGGATCAACTGCAACAAAGACAACTGTAATTAAGGCTCTGGAAACAATTCGTTTGAAAGCATTTGTGGCGGCAGGTGATTGGGATGTAGTCAGCGCAATTAAATAAATGACGCAAAGAATCATTTTCATGCGAGAGTGCAATGGTTTTATGTGACATCACAAAGGCAGATTAAAGGAGCAGTATGTAAGATGTTGATCATTTGTGTCACTTCTATTGAAAACGAAAAGACATACTAACATCTTTATAATCACCTCAGTGTATTATATTTTTCTATTACCCTTAAATGAGCCCATTGCTGTATATTTACATGCGGAGCGGCTCCTCTCTATGGGGGCCGCCATGTTTTCACAGTAGCCCAGAGTGGACGTCCATAGGTGGCTACCATAGGTTTTCCTGCATGCTCGGAAGGGTAAGGGTGAGATGATGGGGACAAAATGCAACTTCACGAGTAGATGTCAGCAAATCTTACGCACTGCACCTTTAAAGTTCTTCATGTCCCTAGAGCTACGGCTCCCGTAGTTCCTCTACAGCCAAATGTGGTATTTTAAAAATTATTGCTCTGTCAGGAATCCCTTTATTCAAAATTCCACACAACGTTTAATTCACTTACATCTACTCCAACTTGTCAGATACCAGCCTTTTATTACGCCCCTTCATTGTGCCAAGCATGTATTTTACAAGCTCCAGCTATGAACTAATCAATTCCATGCAGTGCTGTACTTGTCATTTCAGCTGACTCACTCACTCGCAGATCTGCCCACCACCACACTGCATATCACAGACTTAATCTTCAGCGGCCGAATCGAGTAGTAAACGTGAGAGTGACAGGGCACTGCGGTGCACAGTGCATACAATTCCAGCCGTATCTGAAAACAGGATTTTAACAACATAAACATACACCATGTATCCTGTGATATGCACAGTGGGTAATGGAATGCCACAGGAAAAACTTCAGGTTTAAGGTCTCAAAAAGGGGCTGCAGTTCAACGTTAAATGTACCCACTCATGAATAATGATGATCTGACTGCACGTTCGAAGACAGGATACTGCAGCCACTCAGGGACATTGGACATCGTTGTGCCTGTGGTGGTGTCGATGAACTTGTGTAACAGTGATATAGACCAAAAGTCTTTTCGTTTTAATGATTGCATTTACACTTACACTGACTTTACATCACCGCAGTGGTGCCAGTGTGTGAGGATAAATCAGTCATTCAGAATAGAAGGGTATTATGCTCTGAACATCAGCTATTCTCGATTGAAATGAGATTTTGGAAACGTGGAAGGTTACATTGAACCTTTGCATAATCAGTGGCAGATTCTATTCATCAGAAGATGCCATCTTATGCAATGTTCCAGCCACGTTTGATGACAATACTTGCATGTGTTTTCGAGCAGTTTTGCACATGTAACCACAGTGGGAGTGGAAACAATAACCCGCTTCAGGCTACATATGCTGGTGCAGAGTGACAACAATGGTGAAGCAAACCCCTTCAATCTAAAAGCATCTGTGCCTCCGTTGCTCCTCATACCAGAGAAAGCCAAACAATTTTGGACCGACCAAACGATGAATCAGCACTAAAACCGTACTGATCATCTCCCCGGTTAAATTTCCAAGACATGTCTTTTCAAGAGAGTGCTACAATATACGGTTGCTCTGGCCAAGCAGCCCAACATTATGACAATGGTTGTGTTTCTCCCCCACGGGCTGCTGTGGAGAACTCCTGTCCTAAATCTGTCTTTTTTGCAAAAAACTATGATAAGAAATGGGTAGAGTAACAAAGAAGAGGGGAAGGAAGGAGAGGAGGGGAGGGGAGGGGATTCTTCTAGTCCCAACGGTTATCTTTAAACCCAAACGTCTTTGTGTAGATAAACTTTTCAACTGACCGGCAACCGATCTGCTTTATATGCAGTTATCTGCAGTTGCGATCATAGTGTGATACGATATATGTGGCTAGGAGACTTTTGTGTATTTGTTTAAGGGGGTTTCTGAGGATATCCAACCATAACAAACAACCACTGCGGCAAAAACTCCCCCTACTCTGTCTTAGTCTCTCACTTTGTCTCTCACCCACACACACACTTGCACGTAGAGCTCATTAGCGTGTGCTCAGTGTGCATGGCAAAGACTCTGGGCCATCTTGCTGCACTGCGAGACACAGGTCAATGGTTTGACTTTGAAAGCCCCTGCTTTCTCGCCGCCACCTCTGGCACAATATCCCACTGTACTGCACTCAGTCTGTCAACGAGCCCCTTCATTCACGACTATTGATACCTTTCAATTGTGTCAGAGTAGGAGCAGCGGAATTTGAGAGAGCCCGAAGAAACGGGGATTAGATCAGAGGGTTCAAATTCCTTTGATGCACATTTTTGCATATCTCACATTCACATAAGCAGCAGATGAAGTGGAACACCTGCTTCTAAAGAAAACGTGTATTCTTTAAAGGAAAGGTGGTGTCACAAACAGCTCTCTGCTTCAGGCAGTCTCCGGGTAATAAAATGTGAATAACGATAACATACCGTGTGACTTTGAAGTAAAGCAATCTGTTGTTTCCACAGGCCATGTCCATCTCACAGACTTCAACATCGCAGCAATCGTCAAAGAGGACCTTAAAGCCACGTCCATTGCCGGGACCAAGCCATACATGGGTAAGTAGTCAATTGCATGTTTGACCTATTTGAAAAGAAAGGATTGCAAAATTGTAAGAGACTGGAATGGGGCTCAGGTAGAGCACATACTTCCCCCATAATGTCCAACAGTCCACTTAAAGTCAGTCAAACCCATGGCACCCTATTGCACTCACTCAAATATCAGTCCTCCTAAAGGTCCAGTGTGTAAGACATAGGCCCCTCAATTCACAGGAAGCATGGACATTTTACATTCATGTTTACTTAACATATATATTTTTTAGCAAAAATAGTCCAAAGAATAAAATTGTGTTGACACCTA
The DNA here is from genome assembly GCA_016785325.1 of Chascanopsetta lugubris. Classification (NCBI taxonomy): domain Eukaryota; kingdom Metazoa; phylum Chordata; class Actinopteri; order Pleuronectiformes; family Bothidae; genus Chascanopsetta; species Chascanopsetta lugubris. Next base: position 81,276 of record JAFBJT010111391.1, on the reverse strand, counting down.
AAAATAAGGGAACCATATTCCAATAAAATGGCACTACTTTGTTGACTTTGTTGTCAAGTACATTTGAAGGTTAAAGGCTGTGGGAGCTTAGTGCTGACATTACAGAGTATTTCCTGTTTTCCCTTTCAAATAGTTGATTTTAAAAAGAACCTTTTATATGAACCAAAAACCTGCGAGTTGATTTTATCTTTATCTTTTCTAACAGCCACATTTGTCCTGCTCATAACATGTACAATAGTTATCCTATGGATGTAAATTCAGGTCAGATCAGACAGGAAGCCAACAGGATCTTAGAGAGACACAAATGATGAATCAGTTTTTGTGTGAATCTTTATGAGGTGTTGCAGCTAATTCATGTGGCTACTCTGGGAATCTCTCCCTCTCTCTCTTTCTCTCTCTCTCTCTCTCTCTCTCTCTCTCTCTCTCTCTGGTTTCAGTAGATTAACTGCATTTTTTCCTTTCGCTGTACGAAGGCAAAGCAAACCTGCCATGAAGGAGGGTGTGTGTGTTTGCATGTTGCTGTATGTTCCTGCTGACTGATGCAAATTCATCTTGACCATTTGGAACAAGATTACAGCCGAGCAGCATTTTCCCTGGAACAGATGATTCACCTCCACAGGAGGGAGGACAAATAACTAACCACTGTACACGGTTTCATGGCTCAACCTCCCTGAAAACCTGTTTAATCCGTTAGTTATTGAAAAGACTTTGCAATGCTGCACAAACACAATGCATTCCCGACAACTGGCAGCCTTATCTTAATTGTGAGCTACTATCCTATAATTACGAGATAAGGTTTCTATTTTCTTTTCCTGTGTGAATGCAGGGCACATTAGCCTGGCTCCGGGTGTATTTAGAATTTTGATAAAGGGCTTATTATTTTCTGTGCAACACCATACCAAAATCTCAGCTGTTCCGTGTGAAAAAATGCTGACTGTGAGCTCCGCCTACTTTGTAATGGCAATTTTTTCCACAAAATTAAAAGTGTAGCTACAATAAGCTAAGTTATAATTCTGAAAGTCACATGTGTAATCATCAAAAGCAGGGATTGTCCATACATTGGAGAGTGATATGATTTTCCATGTCTCAAAGGCAGATATATTAAAGTTCAATTGAGTTGAATGGACAAGTATCCCTAATAAAGTGGACACTGACTGTATTTCATAATATTTTTTCTGTCCATCAGCTCCTGAACTCTTTCAGACCTTTGAAGGTTCCCACCCTGGCTACTCCTTCTCTGTCGACTGGTGGTCACTGGGCATCACAGCCTACGAGCTACTCAGAGGACAGGTAACACACACACACACACACACACACACACACACACACACACACACACACACACTGAAAGGTAGTTTCGTCATCATATTCACATCTCTGCTCACCCCAGTACACCGCTGGCACACCCTCACTGCAGTTAATAATACATATGACATTTGCAGAGTGTGCCGGAGAGGTCCTGTCAGTGGGACAACAGATATACAGCACCTCCTCCACCTCCACAGAACAACAGGCGGGTGGCGCTGTAATTGAATTTTTACATTTAGGTTTGAGAAGAATCACCACAGGAGAAAATAGAGATGGCAGGTTCGTTTGAGTGCCGTGTAATTGAAATTGATCTTCCAAATATTATTTATTGGATTCCTTGTTGGTCCCATCTGCAGGAGTTTCATTCTAATGCCATGGAAATGAACACATTCCATTTTTTTTTTACTCAGCCCTGGGAGCTTGCAGACTCGAGTCAGGGCTCCAGCTGCAGAAATTCTCCTCATGTTTCAAGATGATGATTACACAAATGACAGTAACCTCTGGCTTGGTTGTCAAGGACACGCGACACCTGAGACTGATCTGGAGCCGTCACAAAGCCGTGCAGAACTCACTTCCTGCCACTTCTGCTCTAAGCCTTTGGCACAGAAGTGTTGACGGACATTGTATCTTATCACTTTTCCATTGTTCTGCCTAAAATGCATTAAGACCTACAGCTCACTCCCACCCAAACAAGTGTGTTGTCATGTATCTGACCTAATCTGAGCACACCACCAAGCATAGAAATGACTTTGAGTGACACACTGCAGACATTTGCCCCATTTCTCTCTTTGGGAACTTTCTTATAAAACCCTGTCCCAGACTTTCTAACCTTTTTCCACATTATCCATCTGTCTCCTTAATGGTTCCTACATATTTCATTTTCTATATTTAATTTTTCATATTTCTAGATTTCTGCCACTGCCACTTTTCCACACTGTCTATGAAAGCAGCTCAGAACACCTAAAAACCAACCTGTTGGATGTGCAGAGTGATTTCGCTGTGCAGAATGGAGAGGCAGCTTGTCATTATCCAGCTTCGGGGAACTTTTGATCCCGTTCTCAGCCTTCACTTAATCATATCTCTTTGCTTCGCTTTGCTTTCAGACAGTGTAGAACCGGCCGTTGGTCGTTTCGGCACATATTCCCCCGAGGGTCAGATCATTGGTGGGCTGGCTGGTGGACCAATTCCAGTCTCATTACATATACCCTCTCTCTCGGTCCAGAGTTGAATTTCTGTTATCATCCAACTCTCTTTTCAAACCATCTCACTCCTACACATACAGATTCCGGCAACACAGCATCTCTCCACAATTACAAATCAATCCCTTTCACTTAGTATCTTGTCCATCTGTTCTGTTTTTTTAGAAACATCTTAAACCATGTGAGAAAAATATTGCAGCCCCACCATCGCTTCATGAAGACTATGTAAATATTGTGATCCATACGGCTAATTTCCCCCTGATGAATCATTCCATGTTGAGCATGTGTGAATATTTCACAGTTAACTGACACAGTGGCTTGTACAGCATGTGCCCTCTGTGGGTCACATCTGCAGAATTGCACTATAATTGCCACCATGCATCTGAAAGAGACTGTAATAAAAGTGAGGAATGGCGCGGCGTGAAAACTGAATCCAGTGAACCCTGAATCCAGTGAAAACTGAATCCAGTGAACCCTGAATCCAGTGAAAACTGAATCCAGTGAACCCTGAATCCAGTGAAAACTGAATCCAGTGAACCCTGAATCCAGTGAAAACTGAATCCAGTGAACCCTGAATCCAGTGAAAACTGAATCCAGTGAACCCTGAATCCAGTGAAAACTGAATCCAGTGAACCCTGAATCCAGTGAAAACTGAATCCAGTGAACCCTGAATCCAGTGAAAACTGAATCCAGTGAACCCTGAATCCAGTGAAAACTGAATCCAGTGAACCCTGAATCCAGTGAAAACTGAATCCAGTGAACCCTGAATCCAGTGAAAACTGAATCCAGTGAACCCTGAATCCAGTGAAAACTGAATCCAGTGAACCCTGAATCCAGTGAAAACTGAATCCAGTGAACCCTGAATCCAGTGAAAACTGAATCCAGTGAACCCTGAATCCAGTGAAAACTGAATCCAGTGAACCCTGAATCCAGTGAAAACTGAATCCAGTGAACCCTGAATCCAGTGAAAACTGAATCCAGTGAACCCTGAATCCAGTGAAAACTGAATCCAGTGAACCCTGAATCCAGTGAAAACTGAATCCAGTGAACCCTGAATCCAGTGAAAACTGAATCCAGTGAACCCTGAATCCAGTGAAAACTGAATCCAGTGAACCCTGAATCCAGTGAAAACTGAATCCAGTGAACCCTGAATCCAGTGAAAACTGAATCCAGTGAACCCTGAATCCAGTGAAAACTGAATCCAGTGAACCCTGAATCCAGTGAAAACTGAATCCAGTGAACCCTGAATCCAGTGAAAACTGAATCCAGTGAACCCTGAATCCAGTGAAAACTGAATCCAGTGAACCCTGAATCCAGTGAAAACTGAATCCAGTGAACCCTGAATCCAGTGAAAACTGAATCCAGTGAACCCTGAATCCAGTGAAAACTGAATCCAGTGAACACTGAATCCTGTGAACACTGAATCCAGTGAACCCTGAATCCAGTGAAAACTGGATCCAGTGAACCCTGGACTGCAGTGGAAGTGTCTGTGACAGCAGGGTGATCAAAGCTGCAGGAGTCTGTGTCTGCTCTCATTGTGTCTGTGAGTGTGTCACTGCACAGCTGGGAGAGTGTGCAGCAGGGGGCAATGGGGGCATCAACGGTCCAAGATGCCCATTTTCTGCCCGTGGACGCTGGGCTGGTGTTTTTGTCTGGGTGTAAACACACTCCGCTGGGTTTTGTTTGAGTTTACCGGACATCACCGTGCCATCTGCTGCCGGGCAGGATGCTGGGCAGAACCACCCTTAACTGCCCCAACAGCCCCCACAACCATTACTGTTCTGACCACCCACCATCTCTGTGTCAACAAGGCATTCTGTGTTTGTCAGGAGGTGTAGATCAAAGTCAGACCCGAAAAATCGAATTTCCATGAGATTAAAGGTGCAGTGTGTGAGATGTGGTGACCTCTAGAGGTGAAGTGTTGTATCATCACCTCACTCTTCTGAACATGAGGAGAAGCTGAGCTCCACTTCAGTTGTTGTTAAAACTCTAAAGATGTTTAGTATGTCCACTGTTACTGCTGTAAAAACATGGCCGCCCCCGTAGAGAAGGGGCCCCTTGCACCTTTAATAAGCTCTTTTTACGGGTAATGCAGAAAAAAAGGAAAACATTTAGGTGATTATAAATTCATTAAAAAATGGTATCTTCTAAATATCTTTAGAAGTGACAGAATGACTGAAATCTTATACACTGCACCTTTAAAATCAGTAGCGTTGGTGGCGGAGCATGTGGGTTTTACTCTTTAATCACTGGCTTCACTTTGTAAATGTTGTAAATGTGTCAATAACTGACAGAGGGTGAAATACACTGATATCGTGCGTGCATGTGCACATGTGAGCGCACGCGCGTGTGTGGGCGGGGCAAAGTCCGCGACGCCACTTCTCCGGGCAGCTGCTCGGTTTCAGCTTCTCCCGGTGCCTTCAGGTGTCCCTCGGATATTCTGATATCCGTAAGAGAAGAGTGGCTGTTGTGATCGTAATAACGCAGTTGTTACATAAGAAAATATTACATTTATGGAGCAAATGATTTGTTAGCACATCGATGATAAGTAGGTTAATATATATTTGAAAGATTCTGCATTCAAGTTGTAATGGGACTTATGGCTGTTGTCAGCCACATTGACTGTTTCTCATAATCTGATCATTAAAATATATGAAATAACATGAGTAGAATAATCAGCTGAAATTCTCTAGACTCTTTCACATAAAACAGTTTGTATATTTTGCACAGATTGCACAAAAGTAAAACCATTCATTCAATTATTTATGTAACACATCTGCAAACATTACTAGTCTCTAATCCAATGTCTAAAATCACTTTCTTTTATACATGAATATACTAATACGAATGTTAATTATATAGTAGCTTTACCTTTCATTCATTATTTTCTTACAAGGTTACATATGGCACGCAGCTCTTATTAATTAGACTGTGATGTATCATTATATACTTTATCATCTGTACACAGTCTGTGACCGGAGGATGATATTCTTATTCATCTTTATTCGCACATAATACGTGATTTCATGTGACGGACACGCTGCTGTTGTGACGCTGTGTTGTCCGGCGGTCCGTGAAGGCAGCAGAGTCGCTGTGAGGAGCAGAGCAGCTTCCTCCTCCTATCAGCGCCATTGTGTGTCAGAGTCTCCGGCTGCTCGGACGGTTCGTGTTTCTGTGGCCGTCGGGACTGTTTAAATACCCTCCATGTTTGTCTGTGCCGCTCCGGCTCACCTGGACACGGTAAGACGACGTTTCTACACCTTTTCCACCGAGGAAGACGAAGGGGAAGAACGGAGGGGACGCGCTAAAGGACCGGGGGCAGTGTGTGGTAGTAATGAATAATAGAGGCGGCGGATGGGGCTGCTTGTTTCCGTGCTGCTGTGTGTGTGTGCGTGCGCGCGCGTGTGTGAGTGTGTGCGTGTGTGTGTGTGTGTGTGTGTGTGTGTGTGTGGGAGTGGGGGTCCGGCGACAGAAAGTTTCCCTGTGAAATGTGACATTTCTTCCATTACTCGCTGTTACTTCCTCTCACCGACTCCTCCGAACACTCTGTCCCGGCTCCAGAGTCCCGGCAGCGGCCGCCGCTTCCCTCCGGATCCCGTGTGTGTCCCGCAAACTTTTCAAAAAACCCCCAATACACGGAGGCGGCTGCTGGAACTCAACCGAGCAGCTGCCCCGCCGAGCGAGTTCCAGCTGTAACTTTAACAAGTGGTTTTGAAATGATAGAAAATGAGTTGTGAACACTCCTCCGTGTTTACGGGGCGAGTGTGTGAGGACACGGTGGAGGGGACATGTGTGAGGACAGGCCCGTGTGTCAACAACACACAGAACAGGGACATTCATCTACATGAGCCAATAGAGTTGGAGTGTAATGATGAGAGGTGTGCTGCTGTGGAGTGTGTGTTTAGGGAGATCGGACTGTTTGTGGTGAGTGGAGCTGGGTCGTGCTGCGTTTCATAACAGGCACCTCTGAGGCCTCGTCCACACGGAGACAAACACTTGTTCTTTGTCGTTTTTCAAAACAAACCCGGGCTTTATATCAAGAGATGTGGCTGTCCACATGAAAAACGTCTGAGGAAGCTGCAGTACAGCCGCCGGGCCTGTAAGCGGCGCTGAAGCACTGCCACAGAAATGCACCTCAACCAGAGAAGAAGACGGGTCGCGTGCCCCCAAACTCTCAGGATGTAAACAAACACATGAAGAAGAAGAAGAAGAATTTGATGGTGATGGTGTCAAGGATCGGAGACGTTCATGTCGACCAACCGCGAGGTGGAACTTCTGCTTCGGATCACGATGGACTACAAGTCGTCCGCCATTGTTGTTGTTGAAGTTGTTGGTGGTGGATTGGCGCATGCGGGTCGAGGGAGAGGTGGGGCTACGGCGTATCGATGCGTATTGGTTGTAAAGATGGACACGATACGATGGCGTCTTGAGATTTTGGCACTCTGGGAACCCCCCACAAGGTTCTCAGGGGTCGCCCCAGACCCCCGAGGTCCCCGTCTGGACCCCCAGCACCATGAGCACCGGAGCCGGGGCCACAGCTCCGAGCACCAGGACAGAAGAGAACCGGGTCCTCAGCAGATAAACAGAGTGTTTACAGGGGAGAGGGAGGGTTTGAACGGGGGGGCACCGTGTGGGGGGGGGGGGGGCACACCCCTCAGATCTCAGACAGATATAAAAATCTGATGAACCTCACGTGACTATTGATGATTTGGTTCAATGAGATATTTCTAAAGCCTAATCAATAGATTCTGTATCGGGGGTGTCGGCCTCATTTTAGTTCAAGGGCCACGTTCAGAACATTTTGATCTGAAGTGGGTCGGACCAATAAAACCAGAGCAGAATCACTCAAACAACAACGACTCCAGATTGTTCCCTTCATTTAATGAAATAATTTTTTTTACAAAACATTATGAACAAATCTTTATAATTCGCTGTCATGTTTACACTTGTGGGCCAGAATGGAATTGTTTCCAGATAAACCCTCAATATGTTTCAGTGACATCTAGTGGTAGAAATGCAGGCTGAGTCCAACCACTCAGGAGAATCTATCACTGAGCTTCACTTCGTACACGATGGTCCCGCTTCAGTAAATCAGCTTGGAGGAGAACGATATGATTTGATGAAACGAAAAGCATTTGAACAAATATCCTGATGTGAAAAGATCTACGTGGACACCACGGAGGAGACGGAGCGGAGCCTTCGTCCTCCTCGCTGGCGCTCTGAACTCTGTGATGACCCGGCTCTGTTGCCGTGGCAGGATTTTCCTCCTTCTGTGTCCGAGGACCTGTGCTCCTCCTGCAGCTGCGTGGCTTCACCTGCAGTAACCGGCCGTGCGCTGCAATGACAGGGATTATACTTAAGTAATACGGGTGCTGCCTGCAGGAAGAATGATGGCAGCGGCGGCGCCGGAGCCGGAGCTGCTGTAACGAGACAGGCAGCGTGGTAATAAGGCCGCCGTCCGCTCGGCACACGCTGCAGTAATAAGACAGATTCTGCGGTAATAAGATGGATCCCAGCGTGGAGGTACACCCGGCTCGCCGAGGCCGTGGATTCCTGCGGCGCCGTCACCGCGAGTGTCGCGGCTGGGATCGGTGAGCGGGGAGGAGAGAGCGCGGCGTTCACCTGCACGTGGACACGTCTGCTGACCTCATTCTGCTCGTTTCCTCTGCACTTTATTTATAGATTTAAGAGTGTGTGCGTGAAAGAGAGAGGAGGAGGATGCTTCCCTGTCTCATGCTGATTGAAAGCAAGATATGCAGGTAACTTTTCTCCCGGCGAAACCACGGCCTGCGCCTTTAAGTGACACACGGCAGCTTTAATCCCACAGAACAAGTCATTTAAGAGTGAGCACCTGTCAGCCTCTCTCTGTCGCCACTGACTCACAGTGTTTGCTGAACTGGCCGAGCAGAAATGTGCCGTTGCCATTTTCTCTTTGCTAAGACCGAGCAGACCGTCCTAAAGGTGCGGGTTGTAGAGTGCAGTGACATCTAGTGAGTGAATTGCATATTGCAGGGGCGTCAGTTGTCCATTCTGGGTCACGGCTCCTCGTGTGAATTTAAAGGACTGATTCTAGGAGGAGGAAAAAACCCTGTCCGTTCAGATGATCATGTTCGAAACCAGTTGGTGTTGTTTTTCTGCAATAGTTTCATTTTTGTCATCAGTTGAGGTTCTGCTGACAAATACTTGAGCTTTTCTTCCGATAAAAAACAGCCATTTAACTGGTCACTCTGCTGAGTTGAGTAAATCGATCGAACCCGTGTTTACATGTCAGTTCCTCTGTTTCTGCAGCTCTGACCTTTGCCCTCTCTCACTCTCACACGGACACAAACACTGATTGAAACGTTTTCAGTTTTTCATCCAACCCGAGGAACAGACTCATTCAGACTTTGGTGGCTTTGTTTTAAGTCTTTGAATGTGATCAGGGATTGGTCACTCGCACCAGCGTCCAGTCGTTAAAGGACCTGTTACTCGCAGGAAACCAGTGTTTTGTAACCGGTCCTGTCGTTACGTAAGAGACTGGAGTGAATTCTCTGCCTGATAACCAACTGACTTTATCATGTGAGCATTTATGATCACTACGAGGACAACACACACACACACACACACACACACACACTCACACTCACTCACACACACACACACACACACACTCACACTCACTCACACACATTGATTCCAGCTTCATGATTGGTTTATTCATTTGGATTTGCTCTCTCCTCCCTCTCTTGTTTGATCAAAGTCATTGATCTCTGGTTGTGCTGGTTTTCAGTTGGTGACTTTAATATGTAGAATGATATTTTCCATATTCATGTTTGACTTGAAGTATGAAATGATCTGGGCTGTAGATTTTCACCTGAGGCCACTTCTGATCAAACGAAACTTATCAAAGTGATCGATCTTTACTCACCATCGCAGACCTCAGGACAGAATGGTCCTTTTTAAACCACATCAGTCACTTCTGTTTTTCTTATTGACGCTGCTTGAACACTTTAATGATTTCACTTATTTACACCACACACACACACACACACACACGGACACACGTACACACACACACACACACACACACACTGGAATAACGCTGCTTGCAAACTGTACTGTCCATGTGAGAATTGTTTTATTGCAAATGTGAAAGAGTGATCCGACTGGTCTAAGTTAATCCTTAGATTATTAAAATAACTTGCATCTAGTCTTGTAATCGATTCATTGATTGATTTGTTCTATTTAAAGGCACTGTAAATGGGCTGTAAATATACAATAATGCACAATAAGAAACAACATTTTTGCTCTCATGCAGTTGCAGATACAGTTTCACATTTTCAATTTGGAAGTTCTTGTAAGAACACACATGTTTAAGAAAGTGCAAAACATTTGGACTCATCCAAAAACTTCTCCTGAATTAGTTTCATCACTGAAGCTGAGAAAGTTTGAGTGGAGAATTTGCTCGGTGTGTTTTCATGATGAGTCTTTGCGGCGGTGCCTTTATGGTTCACGCACGTCCCAGATCTAAAATTGTAATTATTATTATTATTATTCTTATTCATCTCATTCCAAGCTGTGATGTCAGCTGATAGAAGAGAAGCGGCGTGTTGTGTGTGGATGTGTCACGGCTCTTCACTGTTGTGGCTCTGACTGGGTGAACACAACTCATTTCTTCCTTTGGGTTTGTCTGGAATGTGTTTTCTAGATCTACATTATGCGTGTGCGTGTGTGTGTGTGTGTGTGTGTGTGTGTGTGTGTGTGTGTGTGTGTGTGTGTGTGTGTGTGTAAGAGAGAGAGGCTGTAGCAATACCGTCCTCATGTGCAGGACTGGATGTATTACACCAACGAGGACCAGCGGAGGTCCAGTCATGACCGTGAGCCGGGAGTCGGGCCGCTCGCCGCCGCACACGCCTCCATGCACACACCTCCGTGCACACGCCTCCGTGCACACGCCTCCGTGCACACGCCTCCGTGCACACGCCTCTGTGCACACGCCTCCGTGCACACGCCTCCGTGCACACGCCTGTGTGCACACGCGAGTGCTGAAATCAGCGCAGAGCCCGGAGTGGGCCGGGCGGCCGCCTGCAGCGCTGCAGTGTGTAGCGCGGAGTGTGTGTCCACACTTTGTGCATTGAGAGAACCTGAAATAGCCTGATGTGGAGGTGAGGGGGAGGGGTGGATGTGGAAAGCAGCGTATCCGGTTACAGGATCATAATATCACTGCAGAGTCCATCCACTGCTTCTGCACCATCGCGCCAAACACATGCGCTCACTCACCACGGGCAGATCCGGCTGCGCCCACACGGTGGAGCTGTGTTCGGAGGCAACACTGACAATCACATCCACATGTCCGGAGCCCACTGCGTAAAACTTAGATTCATGTCTTTGGTCCCTCACATTTGTTAAAAGTCACAGTTTATTCTTTAAAGGTGCAGTGTGTCAGATGTGGTGACCCCTAGAGGTGAAGTGTCTTCTGAACATGAGGAAAACCTGTGGTCGACTTCAGTTGCTGTTAAAACTCTAGAGATGTTTAGTTCGTCCACTTTTACTGCTGTAACAACATGGCCGCCCCCGTAGAGAGGGGGCCGCCACATTAATTGGCTCATTTAAGAGTCATGGAGAAAAAATAGAACATTTCGGCGATTTTAAATTCATGAAAATGAATGAGTGAGTATGTAATTGTTTTGTAATATTTATAGAAGTGACAAAAATGATCAAAATCGTATACACTGCACCTTTAATGTTCCATTTTTATCTCAGAATCAAGTCCATTTTGTATTACTAGTACGATGCTATATTGTAATTAAAATGATCAGTATGTCACTAACCACAAACACTTGATGTTATTGGAGTCTGGCTGTGGTTTTCCAGCGTGGTTATTCTGGGAAAAGATTATTTTGGGCACCACTTTTACCCCTAAACTGGTTCCATTGCTAGTATAGGAACCAGTGCCTGACTAAGCACCGGTTCTTTGCCTTTCCACCGCCTGAGGACCAGCTCTGGCTCTCGAAGCGGGTGCGAGTGAACTCCGCCTTCTCACGTCGGGCCGAGGCAGAGAGAGGAATATCCACTTACACTTTCGTTTAAAAATTCCATTTTACATTTAAATCATCTGCGAGTTCCATCGCAGCAGCTCGTGGCACTTCTAGGAAAATGGCGACGGGATGCGACGGGACCGTGGACCAGTTGATTGATCCGAGGTTGTACAGAGACAAAATGACGTGGTTCTGACTGGGCTCTGGGCCAGTGAAAAAACAAACGGGTTCTCAGGAGGTGCCGGACGGGAACCAGTTTGGTGGAGGAGGTCGAGTTTTGGAGACGGTGACCTTGAGGGGAGATTGCAGCTCTGGTTCTTCGACAGGCTGCTGCTTTGTGGTTAATCATCACGACTCATCTGTTTTTCTCTCTTTGACTTTTTGTCTCCTGGTGCATCTCGAGACAGGAGAACAGCTTGTGAACTTTGACAGTGGGGGGAGGAGGGGGTGAGGCGGGGGAGGAGGGGGGAGGCGGGGGAGGAGGGGGTGAGGCGATGATGAGAAAGAGAAGTGTGAGCAAAGAAGAGGCAGAGAAGGAAAGGGAAGAGGAGGATAATGAAGTGGAATGTAAGGGGTGGGGCACCTCTGGTATGTTAGCCCCGCTGTGTGTGTGCGCGTGTGTGTGTGTGCGTGTGTGTGTGTGTGTGCGTGTGTGTGCGTGCGTGCGTGCGTGCGTGTGTGTGTGTGCGTGTGTGCGTGCGTGTGTGTGTGTGTGTAAACACACTGCTATGAGTCAGACATGCGCAGCTGCTTCAGCTCTCAATCACACACCCGCAAACTGCTTTGAAACTAACTCTGTAGCTCTCTCTTTGATTCCCTCGCTCTCTCTCTCTCTCTCCCCCTCTCTCTCCCTCTGTGTCTCCATCAGTCTCTCTCTCTCCCTCTCTCCCTCCCTCTCTCTCCCGTTCGCCATTTTCCTAGAAGTGCCACAAGCTGCTGTGATGAAACTCACAGATGATTTAAATGTAAAATGGAATTTTCAAACTAAAGTGTAAGTGGATATTCCTCTCTCTGCCTCGGCCCGACATGTTTCTCATTACGTCTTCCTCCTCGCAGCCCAGCTCATATTTAGCAGGGTGTTGTTTCTCCGTCAAACCCGGGAGAGGCTGACATCTCCTCCACGTTTGGTTCCAATAAGACAGAGAAAGAAATCTCTTCAATAATTCAGGAAAGCGGTGGCAGGTTTGGCTCATTAAGACTTGCATCCCTCTCCTCACCTTCTCCTTCATGTTCGTCCCGACACAAGTGGAACTGACAGAACCACCCAACTGCTGCCGTCCCGACCTCGCCCATCGCTGTGGACATCTTTGTCCAAATGAGCAGATTTCACCTCGATCATTTTTGTCGTGTTAGTGCCACATATGTTTGTAATGGGGTCTCTCTCATGGAACATTTAGAAATTCAAATTTTGTTTCATAGACCACCAGAACACCGTGAAACACATTTACTACCCTCTTGAGTCACTAAGGACAAAAATGTCTGCTTCCAAAAAAACGGATATAAAAACTGAATGATTCATATTTTTTCTGCTTAAAAAAAATGTCTGAAACAACTTCAGCCCTGTTCAGAACAACCAAACATTCAATCACTGTGAGGATTCGAACCCTTTAAAGGCCCGTTTGATGACTTTCTGTCACAGTTTGTTCTTTTAATGAAAAAAACAACACAAAAAATGAGCTATTTTCCATCAAACTAATGTGAAGAGTCTGAGGAGTTGGTGTTAAATCAGTCATGGGTCTGTCAAAGTTCACCCAAAATATTGACTTCATGTCATTTATAGTTTTGTGCTGCATTAGATGTAAAATGTACTTGCCTGTAAAATCTCGAGTGGACAAAGACGTCCCACTGA
>JAFBJT010111391.1:39941-50423 GCA_016785325.1 Chascanopsetta lugubris | reverse complement strand
AAAGCTTCGCCCGCCCTCTCCTTCCTCCGTCCGAGGTGGTGCCTTCCCTCCCGGAATCCTCTCTCTTTCTGAGATTCACAGATTCAACAGCTCATGGTGGAGGAAAGCCACGAGAAGACGAACCTCCAAGCTGAACCCCCGGGGAACGTCACAACGTCCAACACCACTGTTCAAAAACCAACCACCGTGGGGGGTCGGAGAGACGAGTGCAGGCTGGAGACTTCACAAAGAAACGACATTTCATCCGCTTGCTCCGTCACTTTCCAGGAAGTGGTTCGTTGATCTTTGACTCACTGAGTTCTCTCTCTCTCTCTCTCTCTCTCTCTCTCTCTCTCTCTCTCTCTCTCTCTCTCTCGACTCATTAGTGTGAACATGTCACTGGATCCCAAGGATCCGGTGTTAAAGTTCAGTGCAGTGGACTGAACTCCCCCTGAACTCTCTGCGTCTGGTCACTTCTGAAACTTTCCCCATGAGGAAAGAATGAGGCCTTATCTCACTCTCTCTTATCCTCAACACAAACACCCGTGTGCTGTATCCAGAGAGTCAGCACAGACACTGTTCACTCCCGTCTACTTCCCTCTGGAACTTTAAAGGTGCGGTGTGTCATATTTATGCAACGTTAATCCAAGATGAAACCCGTAACATCGTTGCGCTTGCGCAATCACCTGGATGTACGACTCGTTTTCATGACACCGAAAAGAAATCCTTTGTATTCATTCCAGGAGCAGATCACCATGTTGCACCAAGGTGTTTTTACAGGAGCCCAGAATGGACAAGCTCAACTTTTGAGGTAGGTGTTTGGAAGTGGAAGGTGTGTTTAAAAATATCACTAAATCCTGCAGAGTGCACCTTTAAATCCAGGCCTTCTCTCTTCAGGTAGATTGGCATTTTTCAACTTTGCACATGGATGAGAGTGAGAGCGGCTCCTCCTCCTCCTCCTCCTCCTCCTCCTCCTCCTCCTTTTTTTTTTTACTGTCCTCAGGGCCATTTGTGTTCCATCTCAGATGGAGTCTCGCTGGCTGTGACTCATGCAGCCCGGTGGGTGGATGTCGGTGCAGGGTGTGGCAGGCCAGGGCCCTGACTGGTGCTTGCGGGCTGCCAGCGGAGGGATCCAGTGTCTAATTTGGTCCAAAACTGCATAAATGTAAATGAATGAAAGGATGCGGAGGTTTTCATTACGATCCCTCGGTTTAAAAACGGCACTCACATGGGAGTTCATGTGCCTGGGATGGAGACGGCGTCTTCCATGAGAGGGATGATCATCTGGTGTAATTCCCTAATCCGAGGAGTAAACAGAGGAGCCCTCCAGTGCACAGACTGCGCCGTGCGCCGGACGAGTTACATGAGACGCACACTCCCTTTTTCCTCAGCGTTTGGTAAAAATACTGTTTGGTTATGTAACAAGTGGCTGAAACCATATAGTCTCCCCAATGTTCCGCTTCCACGTTCCAATATGTGGCCCAGATGTGAGCCAGCTGCAGCGGGGAGATGGATTTACTGCACACAACAGCTCAGCAGAGGGAGCAGACCCTGACATGGTTTCACCCCTGCTCCACAATCCAAGACACAGAGAGAGAGAGAGAGAGAGAGAGAGAGAGAGAGAGAGGGAAAAAGTCCCATCAGAAGGGGGCGGGGCTGAGTGGGAGGGCATGGGAGGGGGCTCATTGAGGCTGCGGCTCAGAAAGTGTCACGACCCTGGAGCTAATTCGAGAAAAAATAATTATAATGATAACATCCAGAATCAAATTAAATAATGAATATAATAATAATAATTTGAGTTATGATAATAATGATAATGATAATGATGATAATAATAATAGTAGTGGTAGTAGTAGTAGTAGTAGTATTTAGAATAAAATAGAATAAAAAAGAATTTAAGTTATAATAATAATAATACTAATACTAATAATAAATATAACATCCAGAAGAAAAGAAAATAGAATAAAATAAAAACAGGTAATACGTTTTCTTGTATGAAATGTGAATGATAAAAAAAATGTCCTCCTGACAAACTGAACTTCAACATGTTTTTAACTGTGTGTGTGAGTCACCTGAGGACACTTGAGCTGTCAATCATAATGACTGACATGTTATTAGAAATCAAAATCGAATTATTGAACTTCCCATTGAACCGACCGCCATCATTCCAAACCGTGCAACAACAACTACTCAAAAAAGCCCATAGCTCGGGGGCTCCAGTCTGTGCCAAGCCCTGGATCCACTCCCCTCCTGGATCCGCCCCTGCCCACCTTCTCCAAATCACACCTCTCGAACCTGCGCCAGATTGTAGAACTGGTGAGGCAGCACCAACAGGAGGAGGAGGAGGAGGAGGAGGAGGAGGAGGAGTCCCACTTTTCACCTTAGTCTCATAATTGCCCTCCTCGGGCTTTGTTGTCTTTTTTATCTCGTTATATTAAAAAAAATCACTCTTTGGGGCGCGGCAGGAGGAGGAGGAGGAGGAGGAGGAGGAGGAGGAGGAGGAGGACCCTCCCTGCTCTGACTTGCCCTGGGAAAAGTGTGCGTAAAGGCACAAAGGGGGGGGGCCCCCACAAGGGGGGGGGGGGGACGCAGGACTTTAAGAACATCCCACCTCCTCCACCTCCACCAGACCCAGAGTGCGTCAACTCTTCTGCGGCTGTTTGATTATTATTCCTCCTCCTCTTCCTCCTCCTCCTCCTCCTCCTCCTCCTGCAGGACTCAGCCAGTGCGCTTCTTTCTGTCTGCGGGAGAGGAACCGGGATTAGTGCGCAGTCTGATCGTCGGAGCTGGCTGAAGGTATGGATTTTACGCACGGCTCCTGGACAATCTCTCTCTCTCTCTCTCTCTCTCTCTCTCTCTCTCTCTCTCTCTCTCTCTCTCTCTCTCTCTCTCTCTCTCTCTCTCTCTCTCTCTCTCTCTGCTCGTTTCTTTGTGATTCTCTCCATCCTGTTTATGCTGGATTGTCTTTTGCCACTAACTCTGGAGTTTGGTGACGGGTTCTACGCGCCGCAGGTTCGGGGATGGACTTGCGCAAAGTCCAGTTTAATGCGGGCTATAAATCAGGGGCCACAAAGTAGGCGACATGTTGACCTGTAGTTCAGACGCAGAAGGGGGGATTTTGGGATCATTTTCTTTCCGGTGGTATCTATAGTCAGTTGGATAGTTTTACTGCAGGTATCTGTGCTGGGCTATTTGCATCCCTCTAAATATATTAAAGACCCCCCCCCCCCCCCCCCCCCCCCCCCCCCCCCCTTTTAAAAAATACAAAACCCCCCCCCCCCCCCCCCCCCCATGAGCGTCACTTCACTGACAGGAGCCTTTTTAGTCTATATTTGCTGCTCAGATCAGTTACATGGGGCTTTGTGGGGGCTCAAATAAAACTGAGGACTGAGCGAGAGACGCGAGAAAGTCTCATAAAACAGTGAGAAAATGCTCATTCTGCATTTGATATGATGGAAGAGGATTTCCCTGTTTATTCCACTGTCAGACTCCAAAGGTCAGAGAGTGCAGAGGTGTGTTGTAGATGGATCCAGTGCAGTTAAAAGTCCACGACAGGGTGTGGTGCTCTGATTCCTCTCTCCTGTTTGCTCTTCAATAGACTGAAAATGAAAATACAGAGCCCATAGAAATCCATTATGAGGCTTTTGTGTGCTGGTTCATACTGTGTGTGTGTGTGTGTGTGTGTGTGAGAGAGAGAGAGAGAGAGAGAGAGCGAGAGAGAGCAAAGAGCTGAATGTGATTCCCTCAGTTGTTTTGTCTCCATCCACATCATGAAAAGTTATTTCAGATGGACAGTGACTGGACCAGAGTGTCCAGTGGTAATTGGTAGAAAGTCATGAGACTGTTGTGAAGTCGTTTTTCCGTCCTCTGGATCACAAAAGCTCCGATTGTTGCTGTAAACATCATAAACGTCTTGGACCCGGTTCATGTCCTTGTAAAAGGTCTTTGCCCAGTTTCCTTCATGTGTTCACCAAAATGCCGTCTGACCACAGTTAGAGGTCACATGTACCAACAGGCCTCTGGCTCCATGTGGCTCAGTGTGTGTGTGTGTGTGTGTGTGTGTGTGTGTGTGTGTGTGTGTCGTCTCGGCAGATATGATGGGATGGACGAATTAACCAGACAGATGGACATCTCAGGAGACTTGGCAGGAGAAAGGGGTGAGACTTCTGCTTTTGTTTGTTTGCTTGTTTATAAAGTTTTCAGAATTGTAAATATCATTAACAAAAAAGGTAAAGTTCAAGGGCTGTTGTGCACAAGTCAGGAAAATGATCGACTCAATTCAAATCAATGTAAACAAAGTAGTAGTAACTACGTATACCATAGTTTTTAAAGGTGTAGTGTGTTGGATTGAATGACACCGTTGCCATATGGCCGCCGATGACGCCTCACCTCACCTCACCCCGGAGTTTCCGTCAAAGCATCATTACAGTTTAAAAATATGGCCGCTTCCACAGAGGGGCTTCATCTCTGATGTAAACGAGTCATGATAATGTATTGTATCATGATGTGATTATATGCTCGTTAAAACCTTTGTTTTTGAGTAACAAATATTTTATATTATAATATGTATTCATTTATTTATCTTTGATTCGATTTATGCTTTTAATCAAGTTCCATTTTTGCCGCTCGAGAATATTTGAATTTTACCTTAAAAGCCCTGAAACATTTCTGCAACTTTCAACAGAACCATATATTTTCCTAGATCAGTTTTCAATGTCCTTAAAATCAAATATCCCCAAAAATTTATATTAAGTTTTTATTATTATTATTATTCTAATAAACAAGAAAATTAAAGGAGAAAAAATCTTTGCCTAAAATCAAGTGCTCATATTCTCCTCGGCCTCCTTTCCTTCGGGTGATGCTGCTCTCTCTCTCTCTCTCTCTCTCTCTCTCTCTCTCTCTCTCTCTCTCTCTCCCACTCCCACTAACATCACGTCTTCACCATATCTCAGGGTGTAAGTCATCCCCCTGCTTTTCCTCCTGCTGTCATGGCAGCTGAAAATATAGAAGCACAACTAATCTGGAGGCCAACCGGGAACCAGGGGAGGTTCAGGGGAATGTTATGCGATTACGTGTCTGAGCAGAACAAACATATAATCAGTCGCTGTGTCCTTAAGCTCACCTCTGCTTTTATTGTGGAGGAGACCAAAACTAAAAGTGGGAGATGACACGAGAGTGACAAGATCATGTAGTTTGGCGAGTCAGTAAACAAAGTTTGAAAGTGGCAGCCACGAGTGACTCTTTAAAGAGTCGGTGTATGAAGGCGTGATCAGTGATGTTACTGTTAGAGTTAAATACTCGGCCCCCGGAGGAGACACAGGACCCTAAAAGGAAGGAGTGGGAGGAAGTGGAGGAGGAGGAGGAGGCAGATTGAAATCTAAACGGAGTTTAAATCATCTTTCACTGGATCCGGGAAAACGTAACAAGGCTGCAGCTGTAGAACAAGAATGTGGAAGTAAATCTCAACCGTCTTCCTCAAGCTCAAGTTTTAATTCATCAAACTGCCCCTCTTACCTTAGTTTTTTTTCATTCATTTAATCAAATATATGAATTTTACTGATGATCATTTCAAAATGAAGCTATAAATGGATTTATCACGTGCGTGATCCTCCGTTGGGTTCAGTCAGATCACTCCAACTCTGTAATAAAGAGCGTTCAGGCCTTTTAATCGTTCCCCTCTGAGAGTCATCGACAGAACAGAGGATTCATTTCAAAATGTTCAAAAACAAGCTGAGCGTTCAAGATGTCAAAAGTAGTAACGTGATTAAAAAAAAAGAGAACAGAATGACCCACTTACATCGGAAATGTTCCACAGAGCTCATGGACATGGGAGATATGTAGTGACGTTCATCGCCACTAGGTGTCGCAGTCTGTGTCTGTGTCAGTCATGTGGCCCAAAAAAGACTTTTGAACGATAACCAACGTGTTTACATCCATATTTCCACTTTAGAATGATCATGTTTAAGGGTCGGGGTCAGGGATAGGGTTAAGGTTAAGGTTAGGGTTAAGGTTAAGGTTAGGGTCAGGGGTCGGGGTTAGAGTTCAGGACAGGGACAGGTTAGAAGCTAGGGAGCCGACTCTTTGGGTGTGGAGACAATGCAGAGCTACAAATGCAGAAATATGACTTTCTATGCCGCGTTCAATAGTGAGCATGTCACATGAGCAGGGCTGACCTGGGCCACGCCTCTGACACCGTATCCAGTTCTTATAATACATCCCTGCCCTGGGAACACAACTGGAAACACACCAGAATAAAGTAGCTGAGAGCCAGCAACAACAACAACAACAACAACAACATTTCGTCCTCCTCGTTAGTGGCTCTGAGGTTCTGTCAGCTTAGCAACAGTCTGTAGAACAAGGTTCAGGGCGTGGCCATGGAAGGCGGAGCCTCAGTGTGTGTGAACAGCCGAGAGGTGTGTTTACAAAACTCCACCAAGTCTGCATCCAAGACAATGGTGGTGGTTGGCTCCAGAATGCCTCCTGTATGTCGCTATACAGCATCATAACAACAACCAAACCGTCTCCATGACAACCCAGTCTGTTCCCATGACGGTGCTAAAGCTGTGGGGAGTTTCCTGTAAGTGATTCAAAAATCAAAACAGACATTCCCATAAATTAGTTCAATCCTGTTTATGTTCCCTCAATTGAAAAATTAATTCAGTAAATCAAACAATGAAATATAAGATATATAAATATGCATATCATGAAAAAATAAATAAAGCACACTATAAAATAGTCAGAATATGAACTGGTTTTACAGAATTGCATAAATTATTATAGATACTACCAATTATGAGGGGAAGCTATTTTTAGGCCCAGATTTTCACATTTCTAAACAGTGCACACATTTGCAGACGGTCCCTATCCTGTATTATTCAAGTTGTCAGTGCATGTATCAACTGTTTATTACTCTGCTGGGTTTGTGATTTCTATTTCTAAGCTACATTTTAATTTTCAAACATGTGAATGGACACAGCATACTAGGACACACACACACACACACACACACACACACACACACACACACACACACACACACACACAGGTCTGACAAAAATAGCCAGGTTTCATGTATTTGCAGCTGTTTCAGTGTGTGGTCGTTCATCATTCCTTACGGTCACCAACAGGTGGCGTCGGTGATGCTGCACTAAAGACAGATCACCTTACACTCACATTGCACTCTATTGTAAACAACTTCAATCTGTATCGAATTACATTTGTGCCTTTGTGGCATTTTACAGGTTAAACAGAGTGACTCAGAAAAGGAATCCACTCTGGTAAATCATCAGCAAAATGATTGAGCCCATTGGTTTTCTGATCATCTGATGAATAATGAATGTTATGAGTGAAAGTAGTTTAAAGGCAATGAGAGCGAATGGGTTAAAGTAGCTGCTGTGATATAGATGGATAAATAACTTTGATCATAAAGCTTTATGTCACATTAATGCAGCTGTGAGGGCGTGAGAATCCTCAGTATTTCTGTCACTCATCACCCCACACACACACACTCACCCACACACACTCACCCACACACACACCCACACACACACACACACACACACACACACACACAGGATTAACACGTGGACATCTCGACAGCAGCGTGTGCTAAGACTCATGATTTTCTCTCTTCTCCTCAGTCGTGACAGAAACTATAACCACCACCACCAGACTGACTTCCCTCCCACCAAGTGAGTCTCTCTCTCTCTCTCTCTCTCTCTCTCTCTCTCTCTCTCTCTCCCCCCCTCCTCTCCCTCTCATCACTGTCAGTAAACTAAAAGCCATAAGACAATAATTACTGCCGAGCGTCTCTGAGGGATGTGCCCGATGACTAACGGACTTCTCCCTGTTTTGCTGTGTGTGTGTGCCGGTTGCCATAGAGGGAGTCGGCGGATCCACTCACAGAATAATGTCCAGCGGTGCCGGGGGGCTGGGCCTGGAGAAGAATGTCTTAACCCAGAACAGCAGTGGAACTTATTTCTCCTCATGTGAGCACGTTTCCAACCAAAGGCCCAAAATTAGGAAGTTTGTCTTTTGGACGGAGGAACAACTCCCACTGGAAAAACATCCAGACACACTCTTTTCTTTCTCTCGCTTTGATTCCCACTACTGTAAAAACGCCGTGTATTCTAACTGCCGTGAAAATACATGTATTCTTTACTGTTCTATTTATTTTTCTGAAGTTAAAAGCGTTAGTCAGCTCTAGCTGCTGCACATGGAGGCACTTTTCTTTCCAGCGGGGGAAGGTAATTAAATATTTGACTACATGACTGTAATCAAGCGTCAGTTTGAAGTTCCCTCACTTAAAGGTTCAGTGTGCAGGCTTCAGTGGAATCTATAGTCAGGGGCTGTAAACAGCGTCTTTGGGGAAAACTGTTGTTCATAAAAGAAGCATTCAGACATTTTCTAGTTTCAGCCTCTTCAGTCTGTGGCCGTTTGTGATTTTCTCCGCTCTTAAATCATCTGAATGATCTTGAGGTCTGAGCAGTCAAATGAAAACATCTGAACTTGTTGCTTTGATGTACACGTGTGATTGAGAGAATCATTCCCCACTGATTTCTCACACTCATGATGAACGCAGTGAAGTGAGAATGAGGATCAAAGGCTTAATTCCACTTTTTAAAGTGAAAAATACTTTGTTCTTTGTTTAGCTCAGTTCGAGTCATTCATAGTAACTACACTTCAAATATTTTTATTGCAATAATGTGATTATATGGTTGCTTAAATTGTCCCACAAGTTGAGTGTCAAATAAAAAAAATGAAACATTTAGAGAAAAAAAACAACCTAGAAAGGTTTAAAAAAAAAAAAATGACCCCCAGAGTTGTCATGTGGCACTTTCACATTGATTAAATAAACGTTTCTTTATATCTCTACAGTATTTAAAATGAGCTCCTTCTTGGGCAAGAATTGTAAAAATCCCGCCACACCTGAAGGCATCATCAACAGCAGTAACACATTGAAGTTAAGAGAGGCTGTGAAAGTATCTGCTTGAATGTTGGACGTCCAGTTGTAATGGAGTATTTTGACTGTGTGCTATTTGTATTTATACTCATTCGAAGTACTTTTATTCTGTAGTGGAGCACAGAGTAACTTTGTGGCAGCTGTGTGTGTTCCCACTCTGTGACCCCCGACACTAACTGACCTCCTCCTCCGTCCTCCGCAGCCTCTGCAGGAGTGAACAGCTACAGCTCCTCCTCGGGCGTTTACCTGGGGGAGGAGTCCTCGGGTCGGGGCGATGGAGCGGTGGGCTTCCTGGAGGGGGACGGATACGGGAGCACGGGAGGAGGAGCGGCGGGAAGCGGCGGCAGCTACGCGGTGAGCTCGGTGTCCAAGGTCAAGTCCGCCTCGTCCGGCGGCGGCCGGAGGACCCAGGTCGCGGCCTCGTCGGGGGGCCTGTCCACCGGCTTCCGGGAGAGGACGGTGATCAGCGGCCGCTCGGGGGGCTACGATGGTGAGACGCTGTCAGAGGCGGGCGGAGCACTTTTTGGCAAGAGGGCGGTCTGACGAGGGAAACTGAAGGGGCACCAGGGTGTTGTTTGCATTTCGGCTCAACGATTGTGCTTTTTGTCTTCCAGGAAGTTCCAGTGCAAATTCCTCCCCAGAATTCACTCGTAAAGATTATGGCGTTTACTGTGAGTGAGAGAGTGAGAGAGTGAGAGGGTGAACGATCGCTGTTTTTCCAGCTTTGTCTCCAACACCTTTTTTTCCCCCTCTCTCCTCAGGCTCCAGCAGCTCGAGAGGGAGGAGTGAGAGCAGAGGTATTCACTCACTCACTCTCTTATTGACTCACTCACTCACTCTCTTACAAACTCACTCACTCATTCACTTACTCTCTTGCTGACTCGCTCTCTGAAAAACTCACTCTCTCTCACTTTCACTTATTCACTCAGCTACTCACCCAGACATTCACACACACACGCTCACTCACGCTCTCACTCACTCATTTGCTCACCCTCACTCAATCACGCAACTGTTCACTCCTTCACTCACTCACTCACACTTTCACTCGCTTGCTCAACTCACTAACTCTCTCTCTCTACTCCCTCTCTCCCCTTCCTCTCCCTCTCTCTCTCACTCTCACTCTCCAACTCTCTCATTCTCTCACTTATTCACTCACTCTCTCACTCGCTCAACCCACTCACTCACTCTCCCTCTCTCTCTCTCTCTCTCTCTCTCTCTCTCTCTCTCACGCACCATGTGACCGTGTGTTGTGTTGCCTTGTGTTTGTATTTAATATGGAATCCTGCATGTCCTCCGTGTGTGTGTGTGTGTGTGTGTGTGTGTGTGTGTGTGTGTGTGTGTGTTTTGCAGAGAGCGAGATCAGAGCCAGGTTACAAAGCGCCTCTCCCACCGCGTGCCGATGTAAGAGTTTTTGAATTCACCTCCGTTCCTCAGAAAAGCAGCAGAGCATCTTCTCGCTCTCAGACAGGAAGTCGTTTGGTTTCAGAGCAACACTTTGCTTTTTTGAATCGGAGCTTCGAGCTCTTGGCCAAAGATCTGGC
>JAFBJT010111391.1:0-39721 GCA_016785325.1 Chascanopsetta lugubris | reverse complement strand
TGCTTTTTTGAATTGGAGCCTCGAGCTCTTGGCCAAAGATCTGGCTTCATCACGCACAGGGACGCCCCCAATGTAATGCTCATGAAATTACAATTAGTCACACGTGTGCAGCTGCTCCCAGAGGATCCACTGTGTATCAGACACAGAAGAAGAAGAAGAAGAAGAAGAAGAAGAAGAAGAAGAAGAAGAAGAAGAAGAAGAAGAAGAAGAAGAAGAAGAAGAAGAAGAAGAAGAAGAAGAGGGCGGGGTTATAAAGTGGGGGCTCTGTTTGAATAGAGTTCAGGAGGAGCAGACACATCCAGGGGCAGGTCTCTGCTGCCAACAATGGCCCACATGAGTCACTGTTTACTGCTCTGTCCCACTTGAGGCAAAGCAGAGGCGCGGACCGCGCCCCCTGCTGACTACAATGTGGAACTGCCTTTCTTCGATCCACATGTTTCCAGCCGTTATTCACTCCCTGCCACCGTGACCCGGCCTGGGTTATATTATCTGTACTTTCAGCAGTAATGGAGGAGGAATTTTACTTCTTTTCCTGAGGTGAAAATAGAACGCAAACATCATAAAACACAGTGGTGGACTGTGATTTAGTGCTTTGACTAAAGCACCAGCACTTTCCATTTAATCCTAAACTTTACATGTTTTCTTACATCACGTGTTACACATGAAAACAGTTTATACCACACACCAGTGGTGTATGAAGCATTTCATCTCATCCCTACACATTTACTGCACATGTGTTTTATTTACTTTTAGGATTTATACTCTCCTGCTTTAATAAGCGACGATATGTTACAGAACAGACAGAAAAAAAAATCTTGTAATAAGTTATGATTTACTCTGTTCTTTAGTTTCTTGTCCAAACAGGTTTAAGTCCCGCGGTCAGAAAGTAAAATAATTCTTTGTATGCTACGCAATGAAGCTTAAAGGTGCAGTCTGGTGGATTAAGTGACATCTAGTGGTGAGGTTGCATGTTGCACATGAATACCCCCTCACCTTAGCCCTCACTTATAATTGACATTCATTGTTTGTCCATTCTGGGCTACTGTAAAAAAAATAATGTAGATTTAATATGGGACTTGATATATTCACAGTATAATTACCTTATTCAATTTGATGTATAAAGAAATGTAAAGAATTCCACCCTAATCCTACACACTGGACCTTTAATCATGTTTTCTTATCTCCTCTGCTCCTGCACAGTGTTTAGGTTAAATCAAGAATAACCTTCATCATGTGGAAGTAACCAGAGCAAAGTGTCTTTGAAGTGCTGCCCTCAGATACTCTGATTTTAGCTGAGCGTTGTGTGTGTGTGTGTGTGTGTGTGTGTGTGTGTGTGCGCGTGTGTGTGTGTGTGTGTGGTTCCACAGGGACGGAGCTGGACGACGTGAAGAAGCTGCTGAAGGGTCGCTCCAGCAGCGTCAGCCCCACCCGCTCCTCCAGCGCCTCCACCACGCTGCCCGTCCCCAAAAAGGCCGAGGCCAAGAGCGTCTCCGTGGCCACGCAGTCGGGTATAGAGTCGCACACACACACACACACACACACACACACACGCACACACACACACGCACGCACATAGTCCACATGCACAGACACGGGGTCTCCAGACTCGTCCCCCGCCCGAGACGTCCTGCTGATTAACGGTTGGACGCAGCCCCACTATGTGGCTCCGGTGACACACAGGGACCGTGGTGACATTCAGCTCCTGTCGGACTCGGCTCAGTTGGACTATTTCCAGAACCACAGAGGAATCCTCTGCATCTGTGCTCGTACTGACACACTTTCTGTTTGGACCCTTTAGACAGGACAAGGTGTCTTTAACAACCAGAAAAATCATAATCAAGAGACAAAAAAGAAAAAAAAACAATACACATGAATAAACTTTTTTTTGGTTAAAGGTTCAGTCTGTAGGATTTAGGTGCATGTGCCAGATGAATAGCCCTCATGTAGAAAAAACAGTTAACAGCTGAAAATGTATTCTCTTCGAATTCTGGGGCAAATATTGTGAAGAATTGAAACATCATTGAAAATGAATTATGAAAAGGCCAAGTTTGGCGTCCTCTGCTGGAGCATGGAGTAATGATATTTTATGAATATGTACAGTATGTACTTTTAAAGCGACAGTGTGCGGGAGTTCAGTGACCTCTATTGGTGAAGATGTATGTAAAGTTTTTGGACTCCTCCTGCCACTAGGGGGAGCTGTGCCACTAGTGGACCTTTGACCAGAGGTGAAGTAATTAGTGGGCTAATGAGGGACAGGTGGTGATTGCATGTTTGTGGAAGCAAGCTGTTGGATTCATTTGATCATAATTATAAAAAACAAACCCAAAAAACATGTTTTTTAAAGTTTCTTTTCCGAATGAAACGCGTTTGAACAAATATTTGCCTTTACATGGGAAAGTAGATGTCAATGATGTTTTTCATGTGCGTCTGAAACATCAGTCTGTTAAAACAAGGGGGTCACTTGGCCTTAGCTCCATCTACATCGCACGTACTGGACCTTTAATGGTGAATGAAGAACACAAATGAAATCATCTTTCAGGCTTCTGTCAAATGTTTACACGAGTCAGCGTTTTCTCTCTCTCTCTCCTGCAGTGACGTCCTTTGGCTCCGGAGCGTTCACCACCATCGACGGCCTGTACGACAGCAGCCGGGCCACCGGTCAGTTCGACACCGGTGTGAAGTCCGGCCAGTACGGCGTCACTCTGGTTCAGAGCCAGTACGACGGCGGTGTGAAAGCGGGACACTACGACACCGGCGTGAAACCGAGCCATTACGACGCGACGGTGAAATTTGGGCAGTTCGACTCCGGGGTGAAGTCGGTCCAGTACGATTCCATGAAGTCGGGTCAGTACGAGATGGGGGTGGTGAGGTCCGCTCAGTACGACGGCGGCACCACCAGGTCCGGCGAGTACGACACGCTGGACGCCGTGCTGCCGTCCTTCTCCTGGTCCACCGCCGCGCTGACCGCGCCCTCCGCCACCGTCGGCAACGCCAGCGGCTACTCGTACCAGATCAGCACCAACAACAGGTCGGGAGGAGTCACGCCACTCAGCCCCGCCTCCCCTTCGTCCCTGTCAGGTCAGACCACTGACCACTGACCACTGTCCGTAAACATACAACATTGTACTGTGCATCTTCTCGCTAATGCTTTACATTGCTGACACACTCTTGTTATACACAAAATAATAATAAAATAAATCATTAAAAAAAATTAAAATAGAAATAATAATAATAATGATGATTATGATGATGATCATAATTATAATGGACATTTATTTAGTACTTTTCAAAACAGTCATATGATGCTAGATAGAGAAAATTAAAATTAAAATGTTTATGTTTATATCTTTTGTTTGTGGACACATTTTTTTTTAGGGAAAAAATGATCAATTTGAAGTCACAGTTTTGACTGTTTTATATGTATTATTTTCCATTATGTGCTGCAGTAAAAACATGCCGGTCCAATATGGCCGCCTCCATAGAAAGGACTAGCTCCCTGTGAATTAAAAAGGCACTTATCTTAGAATGCTGAATACAAAATGACATATCTTTGTGTAACTACGCACTCATAAAAATATCAATATAGTTTCTTTTGTGTGCCAGAAACAGACATGAATACACTTCATTTTTACACACTGCACCTTTAAAAGAAAAACCTGTGAAGTTACATTTATTTTGTGTCTTTTTAAAATGTTTGGCTCCATCGTGAAATTCCTTGTTCTGTATCTCCTCTGGTTTTCTGGATGAGTGCGTCACGGCGGTGTGTTACTTTCAGACGTTGTGTGACTGAAGTCGGATTGTGTGTCTCTGTTTACAGTTTACGGCTTCCAGAATAATCTGGCGCCCACTTCTGCCAGTGTCCTGACCACCAGCGGAGCTAATGTCAGCGCAAACGTCGCAGGTATTTGATAACGTGATAATGTGTGTCTGTCAGATTCTGCCGTATTTCAACACAATCACATGTGTACTTTCTTATAGACACAAACACACAACGTCCTGTTGTTATGTTTATGTTTGCGCGTGTTTCAGGTTATGGCGTCCAGAAGAACGTGTCGCACAGCAGTGGTGTGGTCAGCTCTGGGGTCGCTACGGGTGAAGGCCACTTTTTAAATCCTCTTTTAAATGAAAATGTAAAAAAAATATGAATGAATTTAAATGAATGAAATTTGTGCTTCTGTTGTTTTCAGCCGTCAGGTCTCAGACGGATGATGCGTATAAGAACCAGAGGTTCATGACCTCCGACAAGGAGAACGTCTCAGGCAAGAGGGAGACAGAGAGGCTCATCCTGGCCAAAGACAGTGGGAAACAGTTCACCACCAGCACCAGCAGCGTCCACATTGGAGGAGGTGAGTCAGGGCTCGACTGCCCCCTACTGGACAAACAGTCAGTCAGGCTTTTCTGGACTTTATCATGAGCAAAATTCCAGTTTGTAAAATTCCCTTGAACCAAGATTTTTTGTTTTGTTTTGCTTGACAGCTTTGATGAATATTTTCTAAAGGCACAGTGTGTAAGATGTAGTTAATATGTAATGGTGATGTTGCGCACCCCTCCAAAATGTACATACTGTGCCTTTAATTTTTCAGGGTCGCTGTCCGGAGACTCTATCAAGAAAGAAAAGCTGATCTCCAGCTACAGTGAGGCGGCGCAACTGAAGACGGAGACGGGCAACGCTTCATACTGTGAGTGCAGGTCATTAAAGGTGCAGTGTGTGGGATTTAGCGACATCTAGAAACAACATGGCCGCCACCATAGAGAAGACTGGATGTGAATATATATATATATAAAAGAAACAATGTCAACAAAATTTCAGGTGATTGCACACTCATTGAAACAACTACAACTATTTTAATTATAATTTTATGTTACTTTACATGGTACATTTCAGCAAAATCTTACACACTGCACCTTTAAATGAATTTCTTGGAACAAGAAATAACTTGATTTACAATGTAAAAGTGCTCACATGTATTTTGTTTCCTCATCAGATGGATCCTCTGGTGTTGTCATGAAAGACAAGGCCACATATGCAGGTATGTCTAACTCTGTGTGTGTGTTGTGTGTGTGTGTGTGTGTGTGTGTGTGTGTGTGTGTGTGTGTGTTGGTA
The DNA here is from genome assembly GCA_016785325.1 of Chascanopsetta lugubris. Classification (NCBI taxonomy): domain Eukaryota; kingdom Metazoa; phylum Chordata; class Actinopteri; order Pleuronectiformes; family Bothidae; genus Chascanopsetta; species Chascanopsetta lugubris. The sequence goes on along the minus strand of JAFBJT010111391.1, from coordinate 34,617 downwards.
TTTGATGATCAAATCCCCGTCGTCGTCTGCAGAGATCCACAAGGACAGCGGGATCTTCGGCGGCGGAGGATTCTGCTGCTGCTCCGACGCCTGCTGCTCGTGGTGGAAGTGGCTGCTGGGTCTGCTCCTCCTCCTCCTCCTGCTGCTCGGCCTCCTCTTCGGCCTCATCGCGCTGGGTGAGTCTCCCCTCGTCCCACCTTTAACGAGGGCACACTTCTCCCTCCGAGGTCACGGGAATCTGCGGAGTGAACTGGGATGGGAGCCTTTTTATTTGAGGCAGTAAAAAGTGTGTTTTCAGCCTTTAACAGGCTGGTGAGCTGTATTTCACCGTGCTGCCAAAGAGCCGTAGGGCGGGAGGGGGTGGGGGGGTGGGAGTGGGGGGGGGTGGGAGTGGGGGTGGGGTGGGGTGGGGGGGACGCACACTCCTCTCCCCCTGGAGACCAGATCTCCTGGTACTGTCCCGCTGCCACGAAGTCGGTTTGGCATTCACTGTCCGTGGAGCAGATCCAGACATCCCTGCCTGATGAGATCAGACACTTCAGTTTGTTTTCCTTGCTGCTGGAGGGTGGATTTGTTTGTGATGTGACAGAAAGTAGCTGGAAACATGCGCTAATGTGTTTGTGTTTTATTTATTTTAAAGGTCCAGAGTGTACGAGTTTTTATTGAGAGGAATTAAACGTTGTACTGATACGTACGTACGTTCTACTGATGTTTTATGAAACGAACTGAATGCGCAAAAAACCGTTGTTTTTACTTCCCTGCAATGTTTTATATTTACGTCATGAGCGAGTCCCGTCTCTGGAGGCGGCCATGTTGCTCCTACATATTTTTTTTACAGAAGCCCAGAATGGACAAACGAAACGCCGTTTGATTATTAATTTAATGATACCCGATGACTCGAAGAATTAGGTGAGAGGCTATTTAGCTGCAGTATACAACTTCACCACTAGATGTCACAACATGGCGGCCTATGCAGAGAGGACCTGCTGTATGTCAAGGCCTTATTCTCGCTTTACTGAAAACAACAGTTTTGACAATTGATTGATTTGTAAAGTGAAAATCGTGCACACTGGACCTTTAATTAATATGGTGGACTTTTTTATATTCTTGAATATTTTTGAAAATCTGTTTGAAATATGGACTTTTCGTCCCACTAATTAAGAGATTACCTGCAACAAATGAATGCAATTGAGGGACTGTGCAGTCTGAAGTGGATCCACACATGTTGTTTTTACATGAAAGAGACTGGCTGGTGTAAATAATTCACAATAAACTAAATAAACGAAACTAAATAATTACATCCAATAATAATCGAACCTGTGCAGGCCTGTGTGCATGTGTGCGCTCCTGGGTTTCACACCCTGGTGTCTCTCCGTGTCTCCCGCTCAGCCGAGGACGTGAGGAAGCTGAAGAGTCGAGTCTCCACTCTGGAGGCGGAGGCGTCCGTCGCCTCCGCTCACACCAGTCGACTGTCGGGATCCAACACTGTCGTGGTCGGAGCAGGCGGAGCAGGTGCAGCTGCGGGCGGAGCGGGTGCAGCTGCGGGCGGAGCAGGTGCAGCTGCGGGCGGAGCAGGTGCAGCTGCGGGCGGAGCAGGTGCAGGAGGTGGAGGTTCCACTCACACTGAAAACGACGTGTACCTGGCTGCCGGAGGAGCAGGAGGAACGGGAGCAGGAGCAGGAACAGGCACAAGCTCGAACACACGAATCGCAATCGCTGCCGGTGCTGCGGGTGGAGCTGCGGGTGGAGCTGCGGGTGCAGGCTCTTCAGGTGGCAACGACATCAGCATCTCCACAGGAAGCTTTGGCGGTGGTGGAGCTGGGAACAGCGGTGGCAGTGGAACCAGTGGGGCCCGCGTCGGTGCCGGTGCCGGTGCCGGAGCTGCAGGTGGTGTTGCAGGTGGTTCCGCAGGTGGTGCCAGTGCAGCAGCAGGTTCCGGCGGTGTCAGTGGTGCCGGCGGCTCCGCCGGAACTGGCAGAGTCAGTGGATCCAGTGCGACCAGTGTGGAAAGTGCAGGCACCAGCTTCAGCGGCGGTTCCAGCAGTTCTGGAACCAGCTTCAGCGGCAGTGCCGGCGGAACCGGTTCCGCTTTCAATGGAGGCTTTGGAACTGGAGGCTTTGGAACTGGAGGACACTATGACTCCGCCTCTCTGCAGATGATGATCCAGCACCTGCTCAGGTCGGAAATGCAGTCGCATACATTCAAAGGTAAGACACACACCCTCGTGCACGTGCACACGCATGCGCGCGCGCACACACACACACACACATGCGCGCGCACACACTGTGTTGACTGATCTGTTGTCGTCGGTGTGTGTTGCAGCTCTCTTAGCCTCCTCCGTGCAGCTCGAGAGAGGACTTCCTGGACCTAAAGGTGAGATTTACACTCGATTTATTTAAAGGCACAGTACGCAGGATTCGTCAGTTCACCACTACACGCCTCTAGTGGCCTATTTAAGAATTACTCTTGTTTATACACTGTTTTTGTCTTGTTTTTGTTTGAAAAATCCTGCTTACTACACCATTGTAAAAGTATATACAGTAGATGCATCACTTTTGCTTTATTTATATTCACTCATTTGTTTTGAAATTCTTTTTAGGGGACTCTGGAATGAAAGGTGAGCAAACATTTACTTCAAGAAATAGAATAAGTGTGTGATGTTGAGTTATTTTCATTCTCTCATCATGTTTCACCTCCCACAGGTGAGACTGGATACCCTGGAGTCCCAGGTCAGTCATTTTCTACATAATAATATTTTTACATTTCCACGTATTTCTTGTGTATTATCACATTTTTTTTTACTAACTGTGACCTTTGACCTCAGGAGCGCCAGGTGCGATGGGACACGCCGGCCCCGAGGGTCCCAAAGGACAGAAGGGAAGCGCAGGTGAACCCGGACTCGACGGGTCACAAGGTCCCAGGGGTCACGAGGGCCCCGCGGGCCCCAGAGGTGAGCCAGGACTTCCACTGCACTGAGATGAAAGGAGAAAGTGACTCACAGTCACGGCCTTTGTTATCGGCAGGGATTTTATCAGCAGCTCATTGGACAAAAAAGCGCTGAGTCACCACAGGGTCTGTTGTGTCTGGTTTTCACAGGTCCTGCTGGAGAGACTGGTGTCGGACCAAAGGGTGAGGTCACTGAAATATGAAGTGTTATATCGCTTTGCTCTTTTGTTATCGTGGTTCTGTCGTGTGATACGAGGGACAGGAGATTAAATACCACAGTGACAAGACGAGAACATGCCTGAGAGAGAGAGAGAGAGAGAGAGAGAGAGCAAGAGAGAGAGAGCAAGAGAGAAAGGGGGGAGTCTATACTCCCAACAGCAGGTGGCAGCATAGAGTCGGCATTATTTAAATCCATGTAGTTCACCAAATACTACAATTTAAACAAGTTTAGACAAAGCTGTGTTCTATTACATGAATATGTTTTCAAATTTTGAATTTAAATGTATTTGAGCTTATTGCACATGTAAACACTGATTTTCATGAGCAATCAATACTAATACTTCTCTCAGTCTTCTCTTCACCGACGCTTTAACCCCTCCTGTTCTCCATTTATGACAGTTTACTCCTAAGTACATGTTTTATGACACTGTGGTTACATAACAAATTTAATGACTATATTTAATTACAAGTGAAACTTGCAATTGAAACCATGGAGGCTGGTATGCAAATGTGCCCTTCTACCGATATTCAAGTTACTTAATGTATTTTACAGTAAATTTGCACCTTATCATACATGTATACACACATACTTACATATATACACACATATATATATATATATACACACATACTTACATACATAGTAATTGTAGTGATGATAATCACTGTCTCCCTCTTCTCTGCAGGAGCAACTGGATCTGCAGGTCAGTTCCTCTTGATTCTATTGATCGTCCATCACAGTGAAGTTGAACATTGTTAAAGTAGAGCAGAGTTTTCACATGGTCCCCCGACCTTCGTCTCTCAGGTGAACCCGGTCCTCAGGGATTCCGTGGCGAGGCCGGACCACCTGGGCCTAAAGGTCAGTTCCCACTGTTTCAAACAGAATCAAAGTCAAAGTTGTATCAGGTGGATTGTCATTCACGGTTTGTGGTCTCACTCTGCAGGCGACAGAGGACTGGCTGGTTTCCAGGGACTTAAAGGTTTGTATCACCATCCTCAGACTTCCTCATGACTCGGCGCGTGTGATTGGTTATCTAATCAAACCGTGTATTTCAGGTGATATTGGTGAGAAAGGAGCCAGAGGGATGCAAGGTCAGCGAAAACTGTCTTTGTGAATTCAGCTATGTTTGTCAACGCGTAACAGTCTGTGAGTTTGCTGACTCGGCCTTTTCGCACTTCAGGCGACCCTGGTGTACCAGGTTCAGGTGGAGAGAAAGGACCCAAGGGATCAATGGGTGAGTCAGCGCCTCCAACCTTAAATCATTTCTCTCAGTGTCTCAAAAGTTTTCTTCTTCTATCTTTTAATGATCAATTCCTCATGGTGAGAATTCTTTAAAAATGTTCAATCTAAATGTGGATACAATGTTTAACTCCATGTTTTATCTCCTTTTTAACTGTAGATTAAATCGTCAGTAGCTCTGACAATAATAGGTTCCTCCACAGGGGGGCAGTAAAGAGATGTCTGCTCCTAAAGCCCCAGTATATAATGATGTCTCATTTCTCCTTTTGTCCTCAGGTCTGTCTGGACAAGATGGCGCCAAAGGATCAAGAGGTAAGAAAATGATGAATTAAATTACTGGCAAGTTAAATACTAATTATTATTCTAATGAACTGTTTAAAAAACAGATACAAATATATGTAAAATAAAATCCAGACGTAAAATATATTATACTTTATTTTTGTTCTTCAGGTGACCAAGGGCCTGCAGGGCCTCCTGGTCTCAGGGGACTTGCCGGACCTCCAGGAGACGTTGGAGCTCCAGGTACAGTGAACGTGACTTTGATCTTATGAACTAAAATAAACAATACAATGATTTCACTAATGTAATGCCACCCCACACCTGTAGGAGGACCAGGACTTCAAGGACCACCAGGTAGGGCTCTGTTTAAAAGAAGTGTAGATGACATGTGATTGTGATGTTTTTACACTACTGACACGTTTACATTGGGGTTTTAGGAATTCCAGGAAATCCAGGACAACCCGGACTCAGAGGTACAACTTCTGCTTCCTCCTCAGCTTTGAACATAATCACACAGGTGTTTTAACATGGTGTCTGTGTTTAGGTGAGACTGGTCCTCCAGGCAGAATCATCAACGCAGGTAACGGAACACAACACACATCGATGATATTTCTGTTTATTTGCATCCCACATCTGACCTCCAACTTTGATTCCTCAGCCGGTTCCACTTCTGTTGGCATCCCAGGACCACCTGGGCCCTCAGGTCCCCCCGGCCCTGCAGGACCCCCTGGACTCTCAGGTCTGAACCCGCACCACACAGAGCACTCACAGGACCATAATAACATTACATGGGTTTAATGTTGTGTTGTTGACGTCCGTCCTCAGGTCCCATCGGCCCTGCTGGTCTGCCTGGTCAAGCTGGTGCGTCAACGCTCCGTCACTCTCTCCGTTTGGGGCTTTGTAAAAAAAAAAAAATAATAAGACTGACAGTTGTTTGTGCTCTCAGGTCCTAAAGGTGATCGAGGATACAAGGGAGACCAGGGAGAACCGGGAATAACAGTGAGAAGGACGGAGAGCGTGAGTTCAACCAGATCTGAGAGTGAGTACTTTATTAATAGACTTGTAGAAACACAGAGTGCTTTGTTTAGACCTACATGTGACTATGTTCAGTTTCATTAAATAAATCAATGAATAAATAAACATTCTTAATCTCGGATATTAAAGTTGCATGTGTGTACTGCATCAGTGGATCATACCAATATTCAGGCTTTAAACTGATGTGTAAACTCATGTGTTGCACAGAGTTGTGTAATAGTGTGTCCATGTTGTATCAGAACAATGAGTCTCCTTTAGTGTCGTTTTCATTTCAATAGTACAAATCTGATGAGTGGATTAAAGGTCCATGTTGTACAAAGATAAAGAAACTGTATCGAGAATCTTTGTTTTCTCATTTCGAGTCATATCAAGTTTGATTAAAAACATGTTTTTGTTTTTTTGGTTCAGGTCAGTTTGGATCGAATGGAGCCTCCACACTGTCCGGCCAACCAGGTCCACCAGGTCCTCCGGGACCACCTGGACGTCCAGGTACAACAAGAGAAAGATTCATATGATTTTCAAAAATGACTCATCATTCTTGAATTTGTAGATTTTGTTCGGTTCTTATGTTTCCTCGTGTTTTGTGTCACTCACACTTGTACATGTTGTTTATTTCAGGAGATTCAAGACAAGGACCTCCAGGACCACCCGGGCTTCCAGGTCCAACAGGTGACTATGCCACGACTTAATGAGGCTTCAGAGTCGACTGTTGACATTAAAGTGTCCAATGGAGATTTTGTACCATACCATACTCAAAGCAGGTCAATGTGATCATCACTATTTCAAGTTGAATTGTATTGAGTTGAGACAAGTAGGAGGTGACAAGCAGGGGGTGGGCGTGGCTGTAGGCGGGGCCAATATGCATTATTTTGCATCTTTATGCCCGAATATTTTTTTAGAACAAGATTGTACATGGAAAAGCTGTTTTGAAAAACCTTTATAAAAACAAATTCTTCCACTTAAGGTTATGGAAGACCAGGACCCAAGGGAGACAAAGGAGACTCAAGCTTTTCATCCAGCTCTGGTATGAAATCTGCTCTGTCGTCATAAGGTTTTTTTTTCTACATCACAATCCGAACACCACTGATTCCACTCTGCTCCTCACACAGGAACGTATTACACCGGACCACCAGGACCACCTGGAATTTCTGGACCTAAAGGAGCAACAGGTGATCAGGTTTTCTGAAACATTCAAACTCTCTCTGTTCTGTCGCCACTTTATCTTGACTTATCTATTACTGTTATTTCAGGTTCTCCTGGACCCAGGGGTTACCAAGGTGATTTTCTTGTGCTGTTTTATTTGTATTTACCTTTTCACAGTGACTTTTCACACAGTGATGTAACTGATCATTTCATGTCTCAGGTGAACCGGGACAACCAGGTGCTCCAGGTAGACCAGGAAGCTCCGAGAGAGGTCGGCCACCTTCACAAAAACTCACGAATCACGAACAATCCGATTTCACCCCAAAGTGCTGAGTCATGCTTGTGGAGACTCAACACACAGATTGACCTATAAATGTACGTCCTCCTCACAGTGTCAACTTATAGCGGAGGACAAGGGATCGCTGGACCACCGGGTCCACCAGGACCTCCGGGACGTCCCGGACTACAGGGAATCAAAGGTGACGCTAATATAACATTTTACAATCTATTTTTCATAACGCACAGTCTTCATCATCTCCATCATCTTCATCATCTTCATCATCTTCATCATCGTACCTTTGTTGTTTATAATCATTTCCAAGGTGACACCGGAGCTCCTGGTATTCCAGGCGCATCAAGAGGTAAAGAAAACCATAATAATCTTCTTCATATTCCTCTTTGCGATACTTTGAATAGTTTGAAACTACAGACTCTTAATGCTGATTATTTCTCCTCAGGCACCATCTCAGTCACCTCAGGTCCGCCTGGTCCTCCAGGTCCTCCCGGTCCTCAGGGTCTGCCGGGCTCCTTCTCTTCTTCTACGGAGATGCGCCAGTACATCAGTGAATATCTGAGTAAGAGCTGCCGTGAGGTCATCACTTGTCTGATCTCATCGCTGTCAGAGGAACAGAGCACTAACGCATTCACTTTGTTGTAATGCAATGTAGCTATAGCCAGACAGTCTGGTATCCCTGGACCTCCAGGTCCACCCGGGCCTCCAGGAATCCCGGGAACCTTCTCAGGCTCCATGGATGACATCTCTGCTCGAATCATCGCCTACATTCAAAGTAGGTCACATCTCCACACGGAGATCACACATGTGGGGGTCTAATTATTCCAATGGATTCACCTTTGACCTTGTTGTATAATTTCAGGGTCGGGCTCAGGCCTCAGCATCGGGGTCCAGGGTCCCCCCGGACCACCTGGCCCCCCTGGACGCGGCTCTGCGGCGCTGTCAGTCAGTGAACTCATCATCATGCTGCAGAGTGAGTTCAGCACGTTTGACCGCGAAGACCAAAACTCCAAAAAACGTCCAACTAAACTTAGTCGTTGTCTTTAAGGGGACGATGTGAGGAGATATCTGTCCGGACCACCTGGACCTCAAGGACCGCCGGGGCCACCGGGGTCGTCGGCCGGACTCACGGGCGGTTACACGGTGGAGCAGATCGCCATGTACGTCTTCAACATCATGAACGGTGAGTGGAGCTCGGACCAGCCAGAGACTTCGGACCTGGATCTGGATCGATCAGACAATCAAGTCCCATTTGTTTTCATTTTCAGATCGAGGAATCGCTCGCGGACCACCTGGACCCCCTGGACTACCCGGACCTCCTGGACATTCTGGCGGCGGAACGGTCGGCGTCAGTACCATTAACGTGGACTATTCTGCTCTGATGAGGAGTAAGTCGCTGACCCGGTTTCACCCGGACCCAGATCTCCTGCTGCTCCCTGAGGACCCGCTAACCACCTTCACTGTTCCCCCGTCAGATTCCGAGTTCCGCTCATGGATCAGCTCTGCTGTGCAGCAGGGTCCGCCCGGTCATCCAGGTGTCCCCGGTACCCCCGGCCCTCCTGGTCCCCAAGGGCCTCCGGGGGTCTCCACAGCTACGGTGTTGGGAGCGGGAGGGCGTGGCTACAGCCTGGAGGAGATCCAGCGCTACCTGCAGGGTGAGTCCGACAAACCGGTCGAACCTTGACCTGAGTGTTTGCATGGATTTGCATGAAAGTTGGCGAAAGGAACTTCTGTGCTGGAGGTAAACAAACACAAACAAATCAACCACCCAGTCTTTTTAAAGGTGCAGTGTGTACGATTTGGTGACCTCTAGAGGTGAAGTTGCATGTTGTGTCCATCTCCTCACCCTCACCCTTCTGACCCGCTTAGTACGTCCACTTTGGGCTACTGAAAAAACATGGCGGCGCCCGTGGAGAGGACCCGCTCCTCATGTTAAATATACATCAATAGGCTCATTTAAGGGTAACGGGGAAAAAATAAACATGTAGGTGGTTATAGATTCATGAGAATGATAATATTTTTTTGAAGCGACAAAAATGACAGAAATCTTACACACTGCACCTTTAACTGTCCGTCATCCACCCCTGCAAAACGTATATAACGCCAGAGTTCCCTCTCCTCAACCATGACTTTGAACGTAATGCCTCCTCAGGTTCCGGGTTCCGAGGTCTCCCTGGTCCCCCGGGTCCTCAGGGACCACACGGTCCACAGGGTCCAGCCGGTGGTTACAGTGGCTCGGTCAGCTACGACGGAAACTTCCCTCGCGAGAGCATCCGGGCCGAGGTTCAGCAATATCTGAGCAGTAAGATCCCACTCTCACGGGACCCGTCCGAACCCTCACAAACACAGAATCCAGCTCTGGTCCTGCCAATCGCTGACTCGGCACGTACACTGTGACGCAAATGTGGGAACTTTTTCTTTCCCAGGTGACAACATCCGTCGTTTCATTAGCGGAACCCCGGGCCCGATGGGACCCCCGGGCCCAATGGGACCCAAGGGAGAGCGCGGAGAGCCGGGCTACAGCCAGAGCTACGTGCAGAGGCAGAGCTACTCTCAGGGCGACTCTCGCCACGGCTCCAACCAGAGAGACATCAGCGAGACGCTGGATTACTCCAACGTCGCTTTGAAAGTCACCGATTACATCAGGAGTGAGTCACTTCCACCCGTCGCTCCTTTAAAAGCACATCGTCACCTTGTGAACACGCTATCTCCGGAACAACTCGACGAAACCCGCTCACATGTGGTGCAGGCTTTCACTTTGACCCCAAAGATCAACTGATTACATTTTGGTGTCAAGGGTCACAGTTCTGAAATTCTACAGACTGAACCTTTAAGAGCAGTTTTGGATCGTCGCCGGTGCCCTCCGCTGATCAAAGTGCTGTCCTCTCCCTCAGATCAAGGCCTGCTGCAGGGTTACCTGGTGGACAGTTCTCTGAAGACCAACGTGAGAGCCATCCAAGGTCCCCCGGGTCCACCCGGTCCTCCCGGACCACCCGGCTACAGCCGCGTGATGGCGGCCTACGGCAACGTCACGGCTGACCTCATGGACTTCTTCAGAGGTGCGTGATTTTCCATGTGCTCTGTATCTGCTTCGATTTTTACAGCGACGGAAAACGATCTAGTCTTACGTAAGCGTCGCTGGAAAATGTTGCTTCACTACAGCTCAGGCTCTATTTCTGCTCCTCTGCAGCTCACGGCACCATCGCTGGTCCTCCAGGAAGCCCTGGACCACAGGGAGACAGAGGGTACCCGGGACCCAAGGGAGAGAAGGGTAGGTTTGACACAGACCAAGAAAATCCGAGCATGATTTCCAATATACACCAGCAACTGCTTGACAGTGCTGTGTGCTCCCCCCAGTGGACAAATCTGTAATAGCAGTTGCTTTTGTTGAGAAATTGCCATTAAAACTTGTTAAGCCTTAATTGATCACGGACATGGGCTACACAAATGATTGATTGATTATTTAATCATCTGTTTGCAGGTGATCCGGGACAGCCAGGTTTATCAGGGCTACCAGGGGCCTATACAATCCAGATTCCACACAAGGTGCAGAAGAGAGATACAGGTAAATACGTTTTAATCTATATCTATCTATCTATATATATACATATATATATAATATTACTATATAATATTATAATATACTAATATAGTACACATGTCACTTTCTGTCCATGCAGCCAATAAAATGCTTCGTCGCCGCCATCTGCGTCGCCATGCCCCTGGCGCCTGAAGCGTTTGACATATAACTACTGGAGCTCATCAGATTTCATTTACATTTCACTTTGTTTTTGCTTTTTGCGCAAAAGTTGCAATGCTAGTAGTCCAAAACCAAAAAAAAAAAATGCCTTATTGTTGCCATCTGTAGATAAAACCGTAAGAAAGTGGCCAAAGAATGTGTCAGTGTCGTCAGCAGAAGTCAAGGGTTCAGCTGCCGGTCAGTGTTTATATAAGACAGGCTTGATTTTTTTTAACTTTCACATGATGTGGGTGTATAATGTTTACTTTGCTGAGTTAGCAGCTTGTACTAAAACATGTTATTTGTGTGTGTGTGAGTGTGAGAGAGAGAGGATGTATTTTTAAGAAATAGGAAGCACTTTGCTGAATTTTGAATTTTCCACTGCTTGTTGTGACTCTGGTGTCTGGTGTATTTTTTCTTGTATCTGTCGAGGATTATAATGTATTGAGGATTATATTCTGTTATAAATGTACCAAGGTAAAAAAACAAAAACAAAAAAACAAAACTGCAAATATTATAAAGGTCAAGCCAGCCTTCATTCTGTAAGACCCCTGGAAGTCGTTCTCCATAAATTACAAAACAATATGCAGGTTATCTTTAAACGTATGAAGCATCACGATGTCAAGTCCCAGTCTGAGCACAGGACAGGACAGGGTTGGTTTGGGTCGATGTACTTGAAAGGTTTTGTTTGACTTTTTCCACTTGGTTGAAAGACAGGGACTCGAACTCGCGTATAAATGACTGATTTTTGTACAAGACCACACTGAAATCCATGTACTCTTTTCTTTATACCTGAAAGTGTTGAACATATTAAATTATCAAATGTTACCAGATTGTGATTTACATGATTGAAACCTATTGCCATTTGAAAGACTTGCCAATAAATCTATTTTTCTGGACTCGGGAGTTTGTGTGTAAATAAAGGTTGGCGGCGAGTTAACGGTCCATATTTTATTTACAGCAAAAAAGACATTTTAAAGGTTTAGTGCGCAGGATGAGTGGCATCTACCGCTGAAGTTGGTCCTTTAAATGAAACTAACTGCTAAGAAAGAATAGGTGACGGGAGGGGAATTCAGCTTTAACTTCACCACTAGATGCCACTAAACCCCTGACACTGCACCTTTAAATACATTTGACATCAAAATGTAGATACTAAGAATATCCATGTTGGTAGAAGGACAAACATAAGGACACATGAAATAAAAAAATATCTGAAATCTATGAGGGCGCGCGGTGAAACCGATCACCCCGATAAAAATCCAGCATTAATGACAAAACCACGATGTCGGCGACTTTGACATCGACGATGGCTGAAATAATATAATCATCTTTTCATCTTGAAATACGTCTCTGTTTACCATCAATACTTTGCTCATTAACATACACAGACGGACGTCTCCTCACGTACAGTAACGGATACAGCATCTTTCATACAGCACTGATCTCAGTGGGATTAACAGCGTCGATACACCGGGAACACGTTGACGTGTGGTCATAAAATCAACGACGAGGTCAAATTATGCATACGAAAAAATAAAAGGTTTAAAATCCACGTGGGCGGGACGAAGGTGGCTCGCTGTCAAAATACATCGACAGATCAAACTGCATATTTTTTTGTCTTTAGCTCTCATGGCAAAACAGTGCAAATCAACAGCTTTACATTCCTTTACTTGTGTTCATACGTCACGACACTGCTCCAAATGACTCCCACAGGGTCGAGTGATTCCATTGATACTATACTATATATATATTTTTTTAAAAGCACTTTCCGGGTAGGAATAATGTGTTGAACCAAACACCAGGGTGTGTTTTGGAGAACAGCTCTGACATTATGTGCGAAAGCAAGGGTTCTATGTTCTTGTTCAGTTAGTTTCAGTAAAATCGGTATTTGAGCTTCACATGTGGACATGTAACATTTCACTCAGTTATAACTATGGATGTATCATGAGAAGTGGAGACGGTGTCGGAGGTGGGTGAGTGCGGTCGTGTGGCTGCATGGCGCGACTGCAGGTGCAGTTCCACTGATCGACCACTAGATGTTTTTTGTGTCAAAGCTCCGTTCACTTCCCGTAACCCATGGACATATTAATATGAATATAAATTATACATTTAACCTTAGATAATCACGCGCAGGGGACGATTCCAGAGCAAATGCTGACAAATTTTAAAAATGTCATGGCCCCGCCTCTGGCGCTGCATCCACTTCTTTTAAAACATCCATGTTTACAACACAGTACATTCCTTCTCATGGTGGTTAAAATGATTCAACACGGCGATTATTCTTCTGTCATGGCCACTTCAGTTAAAACCCACTATGTCTCCCTGTGACACAGCTTCAACCTCCTGTGCAGCAGAACCAAGATCTCAGATTATTCAGCAGCTGATGTGAGAGGATGAAAATAATCTGTATTTTCTGGTTGACGGTGGGAACGAAACCCAGTTGTTTAAGTGCAACACATTCAGGGGGGGGAGGGGGGGCGAGGGGAGGGGCACAGTATTTACTGCAAGTACAACAGAGGTGTGCCTGAATGCAGAGAACGGAATTCATGAGGCACTGGAGATCATTCACACTGTAGCCGGCCAACGATCGCTCGATGGGCCTCGGCTACTTCCTGTTTTCAACATGCTCCACAAAGTGCATATTACCCACTTTCTCAACAAGCTGAGAAAAAAATGATTTAAGTGCGCGTGTAGGCACGTCATCATGCTCACTAGTGGTGGAACCAGAGACGTGTTTTTTTTTTCTTTCCATTTTCTATCACTCAGGGGAATGACGCTGCTCCGCCACCGGGAGGCGCCTGTGAGTGCAAGAGTCTTGCAAGAGACACGAGGCTATAAACCGGCGTTGTGCAGGTTGGGGATGGGGTAGAATTTGGACACTCGGCTCTGGGTGGTGGGGTTAAGGCATTCGGACTCTCCGCTCATCTTGAAGAAGACCTCCTGCTCCTGGAGCTTGCGGGTGAACTCCTCCTCCAACGCCTGAAGGGGGCAGCAGACACAAACAGCACTGATCAGAGAGACATTCTGAGCTGATGGAGCTGAATATCATCAACATCTTGAATGCAGAGCCACATGGTATAAAAGACATATGTAGGTAGTAAGTGTCATTAGTGTCATCTCAAAAATTAATTAGCCTTCCTGTTGAAATGTTTCTACACAGAAATGTCCCAAACAATAACACAATTGGAAATAAGATGACTGACTCTGTAAGAGTCCCCGAGTTTGAACCAATGTTCAGAATTCAGGAGAAAGTTCAGATTGGGAACCTTTCAAATCCAGACTGTAGAGCACAGAGGCGGCTGAAGTCATTTCAATAACATCCAGCAGAGGGCGCTCCGAGTACAGCTTGACCATTAGAATGCCATTTCACTCATGAGTAGAGCAAGACAGAGGTATTGTTCCTGAGTGGACTAACACAACACCAGGCCAACTGAGAAGTGGAGTGTGGAGGTATTTGATGTTCTACACTGTAAATGACACAGGAGCAAACAAACATATGACTGTTTGGGAACTTTGTTCCACGGCTGAATGGAGCAGAGGAGGAGGCACCAAAGGTGAGCAAGGCAATGAGTGTAAACATGTGTCTGTTAAGTGTGTGGGTGCTTTAGCGTGTCATGTCAAATTTATTCGAACTTGACTTATGGGACAAGTGTCTGCCCCAATACAGAGGAGTCTTTTTTTAAGTAAAGTCCTGCGTATTAAACCTTTAGGGATATACATGTACCTTCTTCCTGGGTCTGAGCTTCTCCCTCCACTCCTTGATCTCCTGGCCGTGCTCCTCGTCCAGCTCCTTCAGCTTCTGCGTCTCATGTTCAATCAGAAGGTGGCATTTTTCATTCTGGAAGAAAATGGTGAATTTGAAAAATTAATATGCTGGAATCATCAAAACCAAAAAGGGCACACTACATTTTTCCTTATTTTCCATAGTGTTGTGGTGCCATTTATTCACAATCCTTGTATTACAACTTGGTATTTTCCTCCAGCGCATGTGTGTGGTGTGTTTACCTGTAGCTGCTGCAGCTCCCTGATGTTTGAGTCGCACTGCAGCTGCAGATCTCTCATCTGGTTCTCGTGTTTCTGGTGTTGATGGAGTCGCTCGTTCTTCTGCCGCTTATCTTCCTGAGAGGCAAACTGAAGAACAAAGAGGAAAATCACAGTGCAACAAACAATCCAAAATGATTTGAGTTGATATGACGGAAAGGTTGTCTTTTGGAATCAACGTTACAAATAATGCTAGCAGGATAAAAAAGAAAAAAAAAAAAAAAAGATGTGGTCCTGAGACTGTTGTGAGTGTTGTTGTGTTTGTAGTGGACAGAGCCCAGGTGTGACTTCCTGTGACCCAGTGTTGCTAAAAACAGACCACACATGTCCGGTCACTTCTCGACATGCAGCTCAGGTGACAGCAGGGGCTCCTCCGTCGAGTGTGGCTACCTGTTTTATCCGCTCTCTCTCCTGCTCGGGGGTGACGGCTGCGATGACGGTGATGCGCAGGCTCTTCTTGAACATGGCCATGCGGGTCTTGGCCTCGCCGCGCTGGATCTTGGGCAGTCGGACCCTCTCCTGCGTCTGTTTGTTCTTCATCTCCTCGATCAGCCGCTGGTTGTAGCGCTGCATCTGCTCCATCTCCTGCGCAACACAAACATAGGCCAAGGTGAAAGTCTCGTTTCAGCATCACTTTACACCCCCCCCCCGCGTAGAAGTCTGAGAGCTTACCTTCTCGTGCCTCTTCAGCAGCTGGTGTCTCTGCAGGAAGTACTGGTCTTTGAGCTGCTGCTTCAGCTGCTGGTGCTTCTCCTGCAGGTGGCGCTCCTCCAGCTCCCACATGGCCGCCTCTCGGGCTGCGGGGAACACGAAAAACAACGCGTGAGGCCTTGCGAGTCATCGGACACGCAGACGCATGGAAGCCGGTGGTGGGTGAGCGAGTGAGGGGAGCAAACAGGCGGAGTCAGGACCGAGACGAGCTGTAACATGTCGACTCAAACAGAACATCTGTTTTCTTATTTCCACACCGGTGAGACGACAAGGGGGCTGCCAACGCTTATTCCCTGTCCACGTCGTGAACGGTTCAGTTTGAAAGATATAGTACTCTGCAAATTCCTAATAGAACTTGTAAACACTCTCTGTCATCTTTATGAACCAGTAAAAGTGGTTTGATTGTCTGCAGAGACGCTGCTCTCTGTCTGTACTTTCAGTTTTTTTTATTGTTTTGCTGTGTGCAGGATGTTTCTGGGTGGAAACATTTGGACAGCTAAGTGCTGGTTGTTCGTCTAATTAGCTTGTTAAATGCATTTCTACAACAACTGTAACATCTTTACAGTGGTTTAGCATGAAGACTGAGTGTATTGTGCCAATATGTTGGAATTGTTTATTTTTAAAAATCCTGTGGCGGGCGGGTTTGTTCTGAATCTTTGAAACCGCCGGGAGCAGTTGACCAATCACGAGAGACCAGGCCAATAAACTGCAGCAGTGTTTGAACACCTAAGATGTCAACCTGTTCTAGAGCTGGAACAAATGAAAATGAAAAGGACCCCCGAAATGTAATTCTCCCGGTCTTTGTACCTCTCATGAGCTGCTGCTTGTGGTTGAGACAGTCTCTCTCAATCGTAGCGACCTCCACTTTATGCTGCTGGATGATTTTCTTCAGAGCTCCGTCCAGGTCCTGCTGCTGCTTCTGCAGAAACTCCTGCTCCTAATGAGCCCACAGAGGAGGAGGAGGAGGAGAAGAAGAAGAATAGAGGAAGATGAGAGCACAGAGGGGCAGCAGAAAGACAGAAACGATCTACATAGCATTATATAAGCTGTTCAAGTCATCCACTTCAAGTTCAGCACAACAGTAACAAGAGGAACTGAGATGTCACATCATCGACTGGGGTCGGGAGAGAGGACACTCAGAGATCATGGATGGCAACAATCCACAATGGAGGTGAAGAGAGAGAGAGAGAGAGAGAGAGAGAGAGAGAGAGAGAGAAAGAAAACAGTTCAGTTGAGATAAAGATCCAGAGATTTTATGTGACACGAAATCTACATTGATATTCACATTGTCCCACTAAATTAACTGTTGACTAAAAATTGATCGATATAAAACCTCATAGACATCGAATGACAAATAAAAGGGTTGATTTCTCACTCCCAGTATTTGTGTTTTTATTTCTAATAACATGTAAAATTGATTAAAAAAAACTCATTTTAATTCCTTTGTCTTGACATTGTATTCATTATTGGAATTTTTCTATATTCTCCATCGTATTAGAAATCTGTTAAACCAAAATATTGGTATTGACACCGGTCCCTAAAAATCTATACCTTGGCTCCACCATTTCTGAAATAGTTTCAATCAAATCCTACGCACTGGACCTTTAATTAACTAGCTTTACATTCATGGTTAGTACATATGTGAAATATAGCCGATGGAAAATGTAACTGTATGTGCTGCCAATAGTTGTGATTAGACATAAGTTAGAACCTTATCGGTACAAAACCTATGTATATGAATCCAAAGTATGATGCAAATTATGCAAAATACCAGTGACATTAAAGTCCATCTTATGAGGCACTTAGTCAATATTTGAAGCTCGGCAGACAAACATGGATCCAGTGATCAACAACATTTACAGCCCCTCAGGGACAAGAGAAGTATTTGCGTTTACTCCCAGCCTCAGATCCAGTTTGATGCGATTACTAATCAACACGTACAAACACACACGGAGTGGATGTGGAGATATTTTGTGCTTTTGGCGGAGGAAAATGAAAAACTGGGCGGGAGCAGAGGAAGATACAGTAGAACCACTGCACAAACACAGTGATGACAACACTCAAACCAAAACAGAGCACACACCGCCCATGCTTAACATGTACGTATCACTCCTGGAGTGAGACGGCACCATCACGGTCAACCCTGTCATGTAACGTTGCAAACATCTAAGTATGGGCCAGACATGGAGAGAGAGAAAAAAAAACGAGGTTCGGGGTAGAGGAGCAGACTTACATCCTGCATCTGAGCGTTGAAGAGTGCGCATGAGGACAACTGAAAAGACTGTATCATAACCTGGGCCACTGCCTGCGGAGGAGAGCACACAGCGCACTCGCCCTCATCAGGGACAGACAACGGCACACGGCAGCAGGCTGAGGATCACACACACACACACACACACACACAAGCACGCAAACTCCAACACACACTCACTCCCGATTCCTCCTAGGTTATGTAAGACAATGGTTCCTTCCATTTGGGGACGACGGGTGAGTTTAAGGCACAGCTCTGTGCATGCGTTAGGAGGAAGTCGGTTAATTAGTTATGAAGACTTTTCTTGTCATTCCGAAGCCTTTCTTTGTTACTTTCCATGCCGCTGCTCCTGCTGCTGACTCACGAGGGTTACCTTTGCAAAGAGAAAACGAGGTTGGACCACACCACGTTCGTGTAGTTCATGAAAGATGCACAGGCCAAACAAAGTTAGGGGAAAAGCTTTTGTTGTTAATGTCGAACGAGGGGACGAAAAACCGCGTCCGCAACCGCGGGAGGTGATTAACACTCGGGTATAGTGCATCACTACTGACTGTCATATATAATAGTGAATTCCATAGACATTGCCATTTAGAACTGCGTTCCCATACAGGCCATAAATAGCCCAACTACAGCCTTCTTTCATTCCCGTTTAATCAATGTGTTGCCTGGTCTAAAAGCCACATTAATGTGAAATGTATGGCATCAGACGGTAATGTTGTGGTGTTTTGATGCATATAGAAGTTGTGCTATTATTCAGTGAATACTGCAATCATGAGAAACCACACTGCCACTCTGTTGCTGAACACGCAGCCTGTGCGGACGACCGACAGCTTGGACACACGGCGGACATTCAGCGAAAGATATTTGACTGCATTCATGATGCCAGCAACAGAATATAACCACACTGTTACAGAGCTGGTTGATTTTCATGACTACGGTGGCTTAACTTGACCATTGTAGTCCAATCGGTATATGGTATCCTAAAATGGAAAATATAGAGCAATCACCGACACACTGACTCCTCCAGCGTATGAGCATATGAATATTTATGAAGAGGATGTATGGAGAGAGGAAATAGAGGAAAGATGAAGGAAAGTAGAAGTTCTTACTGGTTCACAGAGTGAGAGACTGAGAGAGAGCATGTGATGGTTTTTACCTCTGCAGTCTTGAGGAGCGACAGATCCTCCTTTAAGCGTTTCAAGAGCTCTTTTCTCATGTGTCTGGGAGACTGACCAACTTCCTGTTTGACCTACAGTGTATGTGCAAAAACTGGTAGATGTAGCTGTATGCGTAAACTGACACTGGCCAACAAGATGAAGAGACATGCGGTGCTTGATTGGAAGAGAGAGCGAAATGCTGCGTCCAGCCACCGACTGATTTAGAGCCAGCAAACCCCACGTCCTGCCAGAGATATCGCTCTGAGCTCATCGATCAGATGTTTGATTAGCGTCCGTTTAAAGTGATGCAGTTAGAGTCGAGAGGAAGTCAGACAGAAGATTTGACAGCTACGAGATAGAGAAGGTTAGTCTCACAGCGCTCATATTTTTCCTCTGCATTTGGGTTCAATTCTGAATGATAGAATTAATCAAAGCAGAGTAACTGAGTTGGAGTCTCCAAATTTAGCAGTCCTCACATTGGACTCCAAGGTTTTAGCTAACTGAGACGCAGCAATAAACCTGGAGTCCTTTCAAATGTAAAGCTGTGACCAGAAACTATCTTCTGGATGAACTATAGTGAATGATTGTTTTCTCTTCCATCTCTACCAATTGAAGTTGAAATGATTCTCCTGATCAGTTACTCTGGGAAAAAAATTAAAATTATGTCTCCCAAATGAATCCATCACCACACAGAAAAATCATTGGCAAAAGCCGTTTCGCACACTCGCACAAGAGACAGGGTTAGTCGACAAACACAATGACAAAACATTTTGGGTAAAAAAAAAACATTGGGAAATACTAAGCATATTATCAGAAGGCAACATCTCAACATTTCTGCAGCTAAGTCAGCTAAAGCAGAAGCAGAAGCAGCCACTTAAAGCCAACTTGCAATAACATCATATATTTCAAACCACTGAAGAAATATATTCTGAGAAAGCAAATGGCAGAACCAGCGATAAAATACCATGACACAAATAGATACCAACTTGTACTACTGCCATTGAAGACGCACGTAAAGTGAAACACACAAAATACAAGCACACCCATAATGTCTTACATAGCATTTAGGGTTACCAATGCAGTGGACCAAAACTGCCAAAATTAAAAACAAATGAATAAATAAATCATTGAATAAACGATTAAATTAATGTACAGTTGCGTAACAAATGTATAAATCGAGGAACTAAAAATGGTAGAAATGCATGAATATAAATGACTATATTACAAAATGTAGAAATATGTCATTGTAAAGGAATTACTGAATGAATGAAATTAGAAATTATTAAATTAATGAATGGAGACCTGCATATATACACAGATAAATAAAAGTAGAGACATATGAATAAAAAAAACAGAAATGCATAGTCTTTTTAGTTGAACCCTAGAATAACTTGTTTCAGTTATTTCGGAATACAGTTTTGTATTATGGCATATATTATACATTGAGTGTTTTCGTCCGTCTGTCGTTGTTTTAATTTGGGCAGTTTCAGTCGTCCACAGTCTGCAGCAGAGAAAGAGGCAGAAAAGACTCAAAAGACCCCGTGTGTAACAAGCCCAGGCCACCATCACGAGGCTCCGTCTGAAATTGTATCAAACAGTTCTCTAAAAATAACAAATAGAGTTTGCTGCACAGTTTTTCTACAGAGAGAAGCAACGGGGGCCTGCGGGCGGATGAATAATGGATATGAAAACAGCACGGAGCTTGCGGCAGCAGGAGGAACGACAGCACAGTCTGTCGGTCTCCTACATTTGGACGAATACAGTTGGAGGCAGAACAGCAAAAGCAACATGCTCCCATTAGACTAACATGTCACCATCGACATAAGCCACTGGTTAGCTCATTAAACCCATGCACTACTGAACCGAAGCTCGACTCCACGTCATGCAAAGACCCTTAGCCCACGGATAAGAGCCGATCACCTCCACACAGAAGCAGCCGTGCACCTTACCTCTTTCTTGCGGTTCTTCATCATGTTTTGGAACTTGGAAAGCTCCTTGTCCTGATCCCCTTTGATGCGCTTGGCCTCGTCTCGCAGTCGGCTGGTGTGATCCTGTTCCAGGCGCTCTATCGTCTGCTTCTGCTTTTTCTCCATGTTCTCTACCTCTTGGTCGTATTGACGCTTCTTAGCCTGCACGTACAGAATCAACAGACACTGGGGTCAGCCTGATGAGATGACTGCCAGACTTTTTAAAGGTGCATTTGGCACCTCTTTTAAAACCAGTGAATACGCAGTTGCCTCTCTGCTCAGCTATACTATGAAGTGAATTGGGTCACGTTTTCCAGGGTAAATGATATTGTTGCGATACATATGGTATATGCGCTTGCATCCCAGCCAATGGACCCAAGTCTCGAGAGTGTCTTTAGCTTGCTAGCTCTGCGGTAACAATGTGCAGTAGCACAGAATGGAGTTTGCAAACTATCAACATTCCCTTTCTCTCCACCTGCACCCAGCCCACCTCCTAAGTCTGAACCTGATGGATGATGCTAACACTGGTACTGCTAACGGGAGCTCCGCTTGGCTAGCTAGCTGTAGCAGTAAGTGACCTCGCTCCAGTACCACAAGAGGGTGTGGGAGAGGCTGAGAGCATAATTGCAACCGGTTACCAGACGGCTTTATTATCTTTAGGTTGTTTCTCACTTACATTCAACAAGTATGACAACAAGATATTCCGCTTGTGTGACCGAGCGGAATATCAGCCAACTCCCAAAGGTGTTGCCACTGCCAACAATTTAAGTATGTTACTCATGGTTCTTTGACTGTAAATGCAACATTTATGCGTAGAATTGTGCTGAAGGCAGACAAGTCATTAATGTGACATTCTCCACCATGTTTGAATCAACGTTTACACGGAGCGGCTTGTTTCTGAGCGTTTGTCTCTCAGCACCTCACACCACTCTAGTATGAAAAAAAAAAGTGACTCACAGTCGTTTCCTGTTCAAAGCGGCGGTAGATGTGTTCTCTCTGCTGCTGCAGCTTGTTGCTTAGCTGCTGCTGGGCCCGCTGCTCCTCCTTCTGCAGGAGCCGCAGCTCTCGCAGCTCTTGCCGCCTGAGGAAACCACAACAACAAGCACCATGTGTCCTAGTTCATTCGTGATGAAATGAGCCTTTTTCAATTTTAATTCTGAGTTGACATTTTCCATAATTGGATTTTATGTTTTATCTAATATGAAATGTCTTCCCAAACACTTACGACCCTGCTTCCACTTAGGTCATGGACACTAAAGCAAACATCCAACACTTGTACAAACACTCGGCGCAGCATGTGTCATGTCTTTAAAAGGCAACACGTAACGTAAAGCACACATCACAGGAGATGACCCATCTGGTTCTTGTAAAAAAAAAAGCTGTGAGAATATTGAGACACAGGAGTCTATTTAAGGCAGGCGTGTTAAATAGGTCATGTGCCATATTCTAAGCAACAGTATGGCGAGCGGTTTGGACACAGGCGTACCTCAGGAACCTCATCTCCTCGCTCTTTGTGTCGTTGTCAGTCACTATCTTCGATGTCGTCACGCTGACCTCCACACCGTCCACCATGAACTTACGTGTCTTCTTCAGTGTCTTCTTCTTCTTTGCATCCTAGAGAGGGAGGTTTTAGGTGCAGGAGTTAACGAAATAAATAAATATAGATCAGTTGCAGTATGAAGTATTTTGTGATATCTAACAAGAAGTAAAAAATATTTTTACTTTGCTCATTCTGGGCTAATTTACAAACATCGAGGCCTCCATAGAGACCACCTTGCTCATTGGGTTATGAAAACAACTATTTTTGATAGTTTTGTTTTACCTGCATAGAGATAGAGCCTCCTTCTTTGCTCTTGGACAGGAAGCTGGATATTGACAGATTAAGGTCAAGGCTGTTGCTATCAGCAGCAGAGCTACTTCCAGAGTCTGAGTCCTTCTCCGCATCAGGCTTCATCACAGCTGGACTCCCCTGTTCCGTCTTGGTTTCAGAATCTGTTTCGCTCTCTGGGACTGACACGGCATCCTGGGGAGTGCCCTCATCCGCACTGGTAACTTTTTCCTCGTCCTCCTTCGCGGAAACGCCTTTAGATGGTTCTATTAGTTCTGAATCCTCAGAGGCATCTTTGACTTCTTCACCGACTCCATTTGTGGCTTCTGTCATCGCTTTTTGCTCCAGTTCCACCTTCTCTCCAGACTGATCTTCTTGTTTGGGGGGCTCAGCCTCTGCTGGGGCTTCACCCTCTGGCTGACTTTCATTGTTCTGCGTCTTTGACAAAATGTCAGGGAGGGGTCCTTCCACGTTTGACTTGGAAGAGTCACCATTTACGATGATGTCCTTTACATTAGATTCTATATTCACTGTTTCTACATTTACGTCTTTGTCTCGGTTTGCGTCTTCTGTCACCTTGTGCTCCTCTTCAGCTGCTTCTTTGCTTTCTTCCTCTGTCTGCTCTACATCTACTGCCACGGGTTCTGGTGGCTCCGGAACATCTTGAGGTTTTTCTTGTGATTTCATGGATTCGTCTGAACCCACTTCTTCGTCATCGTTCACAACATCAGGCTTTGTTTCCTCTTCTGTTACTTGAACAGGTTCATCCTCTGTTTTCTCATCCTCCATTTTCTTATCCTCCGTTTTCTCTTCCCTCTCTTTCTCCTCTGTTTCCTGACCATCTGTGTAAAGGTCTAAACTATCCATGCTTTCTTCAGGCTCGGCCACCACAGGCTCAGTGGGAGTCTCTTCATCACCGAGAACCTCTGGTTCATCCTCCCTCAGATCTTGTGGGACTAGGTCCTTGCTGGGCTCCGCAACCCCAGGAGCCATGTCCTCATTACTGGCGTCAGACACCTCATTGAGTTTCTCCTCCTCAGTCTTGTCCACCTCACTTGTTCCGAGTCCCTCATCTGAGAGCTTATCACTGGTGCGGTCCCCTGCAGGCTCAGCCTCTGTCTTCTCTGTGACAGATTCCAGTGTGGAGGGCGTTTGTGGGGCTTTGTCATCCTCTGAGCTGGCCACGCTGACATCTGATGGCGCTCGCTTGTGCCCTGGAACAGCCTGTGTGAAAATGAAAAACAAGAAAATGACCATATCAGCCTCTAAACCTCTCTTTTTCCCAAAAGATTACAACAGTAGCTGTAGAGCTTCTGAACTGTTTTACGCAGTATGAACTTGTATGCCAGTACACTTGTTACACACAAGAACAAGTACAGACCAGAGGTGTATCATGCTCCTCTTCTTCCTCCTCCTCTTTGCTGTCTTCAAGCTCCTCAGTGACTTCAGCTTTGGCCTCGGCTATGAGTTCTCTGAGAGGTTTGCAATTAGTTACACTGGCGACGAAGGGATGCTACAGAGAGGGATACAAGTAACCGAAATTAGAAGGTTTCTACGTACAAGATACTTTTTGAGAATTCCCTAAGGTTTCTTTAATAAGAGACACTGAAAATCAACTTGGTTGCTTTTTAAATCCAAAAGGATGTTTGTGTTTGATTTAATGAAATTCACTCTGGGAGGTCCTCGTAAACCCTCAGTAATCTTGACCTCTAAAATCAGGTCATCACTGACCCTGAGAAATCATTTGTGTCAAATTCCCTCAACGTCCCTCAAGGCATTAGTGAGATATCACATCAATAAGAAAGGGAGTGAGGTCGATTCTATTCTCCAAGTGGACGTTTGGTCCTCAAGGCATTTCAGAAGAATGGGATGAACAGACCTATATGTGTGTGTGTGTGTGTGTGTGTATATATATATCGTGAAGATGAACAGACAGACGGTCAACCCGAAAACATGACGCCTAAGGACTGTTGCCAGTGCTGAGGTTTAATGACACACTTTTCAAATGTGTTTCATTGAGATGCTCTCTCGGTTGTGTACTGAAAGGCCGTAGGCTATGAATAGCACAAAGCAGCTCACCTGTATTAGTTGCACTGCACTCCACCTATTGTCCACATTCTTATCAAGCGATTTCCGCAGAAAGTCTTTGAACTCTGGCGACCTTTTAAGAATAAATAGAAAGAAGGAATAAATGCGAGGTCTCACAGCTGTCCCAATGCAGTTTTCCCTCTGTGACCAGTTAAGCATTAACAATTCGCCAGTCCTGTAACACACTTAACAGTCAACATTTGCTTATCTCCACTCCAGAAACATTCCAGTTCCACCTCTCTAGTTTATCACCGGCGCACAATCTCACCAGCGAGAGGGATGCATGAGTGTGGGCGGCTCGGACTTGGCTATTTTCAGCAGCACTCTCATGGGATTCATCTCGTGGTTGGGTGGCTCGATCTGTGCCAGCTCTATCAGGGTGACCCCGAGGGACCAGATATCAGCTTTGTAGTCATACGGACGGTCCTTGGACGTTTCGCACATTACAACCTCAGGGGCCATCCTGCAAAAATAAGAAGCCAGTGGGATTGTAATTAGCATTTGGAAAGCAAATTAATATAATATCCTTGTGCCGGGCTACTTTTTTTCAAGGGGTGGAGAGGATAACACAGGTTGCAAGCTGTCTTTGGTTTGGAATTGAAAGGAATGCAGGAATTGCTGGAGTTAGCCCCTCCTCCCCTTCCCAACTACACCAGTAGTGGGTGTGTGCGACGTACACTGCATGCTACACTGCTGTAGGTGGGTTACATTTGAAATAGAAGTGGTGCTGCAAGGAGACACATACAGTATGAAGCACACTCTGTGATTCATAAAAATGATTGAAAAGGATTCTTATGAATTTGTCTTGCAATACTTTGAAAGGATAAGAAGTCTGAAGTCAATGAGGCATCGGTGCCACGGCATTAAATTGAGGACAATCATCTGATGGACAGGGGTTCGTGTCCTCATGTCTCCAGGGCGCATGACTCACCAGTACGGAGTTCCGATGAAAGAATCTCTTCTCTGTAACGTCTTGGTATTTTTAGCAGAAACCCCGAAGTCAGCTGAAAATAGAAATGAATTTGTTTGAAGTCATTATGAATCTAATTCAGTTGTACAAAGACATGATGTGAATTTACTGAAAAAAACGAAGATATACTGTACACAAACATTATTTCTGCTGCACTCAGCCAGTTATATCAGAGCTATTTCTTAACTAACCTGATTCTGGCTTTCAAACGTGAACCCCTTTGCTGGGCAGAGGTCCATTATCTCTGCCAGCACTGCTGCTATCTGTGCGGCCATCTCAGCCTGTTCTCTCTTTTCTCGCATCTCTTACACCATGTGTGCATTAGAGGGAAGGGGAGATCTATCATTACGTCCCTGGTGACAGCCTGATAATTATCGTTTGCTCGGCACTGTCGTAACCCTTCTGCCTACAGAACACGAATCGCCAGGGATCTAACCAGCAAATCTGGGTTCAGCAACTACATGAACACTTTTAACTTCTTGAATATTATGCAACTAAATCAGTGAATCACCAACTCCGGAGCATAAGTGGTCGGTGCATTAAAAATAAACGTCTCCCCTTTGGGTGCACAGAAAACACATTACTTCATTTTCAGTTTTCTTGAGCTACACGCAGAATGAATGATTCATTCCATTTTAAGTGAGTATAACACAGAGCTGTGGTCTAGTCATTGTCCCCCCAGTCACTTAGCTCAGTCAGTTGCCACGGAACTGAGTGCTAAGGGATCCAAAATAGACTTTACTAATTATCTTTTTGTTGAATCTATTAGTCTTGGCCCTGCAGGGACTTCTGAGCGAGAGCCCGCCGATGAATCATCTATTGATTTGTGTAGTATTCTCAAGTGTATGTTGCTGTAACTTGAGTGCGCTCATCTTCGTCAATAGTCCTTCACATTTGTAACAACTAGTGGAGGGCCTATTCTAAGAAGGAATGGGCTATTTCCTTTGGTTGTGCTGATGCTGGTTGGTGTGAGTATGTAAGGTGGAAAGTACAGCTGCTTTCAGATATGCACCGGAATCTTCTGGATCCAGTATACGGAGATGGTCCAAATACAGTATAACGACGCAAATGTCTGAGTTGCAGCCTCTGGAGTTTCTAAAAATCGTTTTCCTGCTGTCCTACAGACATTCTGTAGGGTCCATGTGGACTCAGTGCATAGACCCGTCACGCTGCCAAAGTGCTACAGAACAACAAACAGTCCACCTGCTGATTTAAAAGAATCGTGACTCCGCAAACTGCACTCCCTTGGGTCCTTAACGACACATTTGGCAAGTATGATGGCAACACTTCTCGACATCTGTGAGCCATATGTGACACATATTCCAATGGCAACCGTAGCAGAGAAAGATGTACGATATTTACCCAGTTTCACTTCTCCGTCCAAGGAGAGCAGAATGTTGCCAGCTTTCAGGTCTCTGTGGATCACCTTGCTCTCGTGGAGGTAAATCAAAGCCTCTAACGTCTGCCTGCACACCACACGAATCTGAGGCTCTGTCAGGGGTCTCTCCAGCTCTGTGGACAAACATGCACATGGGTGACTCTTTAGTCATGTTTTTCCAAGACCATTTTGTCAGAATGCTTATAGTCATGCCTTTTTTTTTTTTTTGAAAGACCTCAAAACAATTCACGTTAAATATAAAGGCTGAATGGTATCCAGTGGCAACTGGGAGACAAAGCTCCACCCAAAGTCCAGGCAGAAGTTGTGACTCGACAAACCTGGCAGGACACATTTGTTTTAAGTGAGTCAGACCACAGAGCAGAGGAGCGAGTGAATTAGGATTATCTTTTTTGTTGTAATTCACACTTGGGACAAAGTTGTGAGGCGTTTCTTCAATCATCAGTAAAAGGAGAATAGGAGAGCTCTGCCAATAGAATTAGGCAAACCACTCCTTGAAAGTGGAGCTGCAGTAATTACACAGTAAAGTTCGAATGGCCTCTCCAACTGAATAGAGGGGGGAGAAAAAACCCGCTGAGGTTTCTGGATGGAACAAAAAAGAGTTGGCACTCAGGAACGGAGCAAAGAAAAGGCTCCAGGGTTTTACAGTGCGTTTCTGTTTCCTTCCATGAGTGAGGGACTTACCCAGCATGATGGCATCAACTGCGCCGCCTGCACAGAACTCAATCAGGATCTGTGATTTTAAAAGAGAGCGTATTGGACAAATTAGTAATGCATACTGCGATGTGATAAAGGAAGAACTGTTGTGGTCAGTATGTAAATAACATGACCTTTAGCACAGACATCAGCATCCCTGTTAAATGTTATTGATTTCATTGTGGAGCCTTTCCAAGAAACCAATCAATTGGACCCTGGAATATCTATACTGAGGTTCCTCTATGGGTTTTCATTTTCATTAAAGGATGATCCTCACATTTACTGGATCAGAAAACATCAATAGTTAGAATCTTCTCCTAGTGGTTTTCATCAATTCATATTATTTTGTATTAATTTGCTTTGTTTGTCACAGACATTTTAAGATAAACCTGAAGCCAAAATGATATTTTCAATGGTGACATTGATCCTACCAACTGTATATAAACCAAATTATTTGCAATAAAGACAGTGTGTAAGATTTTGATGCAAAACAATCTATTGGCAAAATGGATTTGAAAAAACTCTCACTATAATGTTTTTATGTTTCTGTGTAATCACTCGAGTATTTGAATTGTTGTTCACATTACCATAGTGTGAGTCCCTATCATTTACAAATTAAATACCACATTAGTGTTTATATAAGAAGCCACAGGACACAATATGGAACACAACACTGTTCTGTGATATTGTTATTGAAATGTAAAACTGCCCTGCACCTGACCCTGGTTGCATTCAGCTGATGTAATACTGCCAACAACCACTTCATCTCTATTAGCTTTGCCAGCACGTTACTTGGCAGCTCACAGTATCAGATGATAGGGAAAATCAATCAGAGCTACAACCAGACAACACCCTTTTATTCTGGGGATTTAAAGGAGGGAGGAACCGAGTGGTTCTACCCGTTCTGCAAAACCATTTATAGTGGTGTGGAAATCTTGCAGATGATACACATTCCTGTGAGTATGACAGATGTGGCACCAACTCAGATTTGCTGAGTTGATCTTTGAATACATTTATATCCTCATGTTCCTGGCTATTCCTTTTGATTTACTTGCAAAAATGGATTAGAAAATATGTTAATGCAGTGTGGTTATGCGCAGGAGGTTATGCATTCATCAGGCTGCTTGTAAGATTGTGGACCAAGGGGCAACATGAATGTAGCTCTGAATTATTCACAAGCACTTTCTCCAGCCACCAAACCCACTCCATTATCTTCTCATAGATGTGGACAGTCCACAGGGGCCGGTCACATGACACCACCTGCCAGGACTCGATTGCTCCCGGGCCTTTCAGTGCACATGGGGTGAGATCTGACCATGCATTTATACTCCACTGTTACTTCTGTCTGCGCTCATATGAGTAAGGAGCCGGGAGTTATTTTAAACCGTGTGTAGAAAATTCAACCCACTTGTCGAAATAAGGAAATAGCTGATTTGTTGGAGAGCAACCGAGGCAAAAAGACACAGGGGCCAAACAGCAGAGCTGAAAATTCTGCATTAGTCACATGGTGCCATGCGGCCCATACAGACATTTTCCTGTTAGCTAACAGTGTAAAAGGATGTCTGATGTCTGATGTCTGAGAATGAGCAGACATCTTTAATTACCAAGTGCGATTACTGTCATATCACTCGTCAGACATATGAGGTTTATGCAGGGTTTGCCTTTAATATGTTAACTTATATTTCCATAACGTATTATGAAAGGACATCAGAGTCATTGGGCCAGAGAAAGTCACAGGTGCACCTCCTCTATGAGCCGCACAACTCCAGAGAATGATTTTTTTGTGCTTCATGCACCATTGAGCAGCTTTCATGGGGCTGAACAGAGCCCTGCCACTGACACGGTATCAAGTTCTTGTATTAGTAAGAATGAGGTAAAATGGAAATCATAGACTTCAGCTGTAATCAGAAAATGTCTTTATCTACAGTTTACTTAAAAAAATATATATATAGCTTCACCCTGTCTATTATTTGGTTCAGGTATTCCTACACAAAGAATATAGGCCTGTCAAGTGGTTTTAAAGCCTTAAACTGTTTGTGGCTAGAAGATCAGAAATGGAGTCCAAATGTCTTTTAATCCAATGAGTCTTTTAGTGAAGGTATGGCAAGTGGTGATGTATTTCTGTGCCGCCTTGCATGACTAGTTCTCTGCCTGTGTGTCTACTTGGCTTCAAATCAACAGCAACACACGAGACGAGAAAAGAAAACAGCTCCGTCAGTCAGGCACTCACACACTCACCCAGAGTTTGCCTTCGAAATAAAAAGCATCCAGCAATTTGACGATGTGATGGTGGTTGCATGAAGCCAGAATGTCGATCTCCACCATGTAGTCCTCCAGTTCATCCTCCGTCTTGGTGTCTATCACCTTGGCAGCTGCGAGGGTCCCGTTCTGCTTGTTCTGAGCCTGAATGCAATATGGAGAGACACAAATGTAAGAGTTGACATATATACGAGGAGTGAACGGGGCAAACAGTATGATGCATTTTTTTAATGGCAAAACCCAGAAGTACTCCCAGCACTGGTTTGTATCGCAAAAAGTCAAAGGGATTTTTGTAACAGATTTTAGATAATGGCCGGAAATAATGGTTTTATCATCACCACCATATAAAATGGCACACCAATGTTTATGGACTGCTATACCTTTGTTTTGCTGTCATGATCACGGCCCTCATTTTAGGCCGGTAACCTCAGGGCCATTCAACATTATAGAGATGAGAGAACAAGAAGTGTTAGCAACCATATGCCCATGTTCAAAGACTCATTCCTGCAGCACTGCATTGTTCTTTTACTGCAAGAAAAATGTATAAAGGAAACATCAAAAAAAGACAGCACAAAGGTTTGTCAACTGCTGCCATGGTAACTGCTGTAAGCGAACAAGCTTTATTGTTAACAACTTTGATTCACACAAAACCATGTATGAGCTGGAGTGATGAACAGTGCAGAACTTCATGGCTTGTTTATCTGGAACATTGTCCTAGAGGAGATCACATCTCTATAAATACATTTTATAGACTTCATGTTGGCTCGCTGTAACATCATGAAAAGGAAAATGCCTGCACTATGGCAACATGTAAGGTCAAAACATAAACAACACAGCATTTTCGAACCTAGTTTGACAAAAAGCCATTCTGAACTTAACCACTTCCTTTTCCGCCCTCATGTTCCTTCCTTTCACTTTGAATCACCTGCTCTAACACACATTATGAAGCCAGTGTGGCAGTTTAAAAAATATACACTACATATACATTATGATCAAATACATTTCTGATGCCCCTTTGTGGATATATGGAAACACATTCCTTAAAACCACAATTCCCCATTAAGCTGTGGTCAAATAAACATTAGTGAGGAAATAGGAAAAAATGCCACACACCCCTTCAAACGAGTAGCTGAGAGGGGGTTATTCTTAGGGCCGGCTTAATGTTTATGGATACCGACACAATCTGAGGGAGTTAAGGAAAAAGAAAGGGGAGGGCGTGTTGGGATCAACTTCTGCAGAGTGTGTCAGAGCCTATATTTACACTCACTCACTCCCTTTCTCTTCACACTGGCTGATGTTTGTCTAACACGAGCCATCAATGACACATATGTAGATTTAGTGTTAACGTCATGTCGAAAGGTGACTATTCACTTGTGGAGGACTCGTTGGCCTTTATATCACTTTTAAAGACCAGAAAATAATGTTACTTGTTTAACTTTAAATCATTTTAAAACATCAACAATTTGAACGCCAGGGTTCCATAAACTTCCTCACAAATTAAAATAAGCTGAAGAAATCTGTTGAGAATAAACCACAAAATGTGATGAATGATGAGACAGTGGGTGTCCACAATGTATGACTCAGTTATCAGTTTCATGTTGGTCATTATAAACTTTGCATGCCACAAAACAACCTGTAATAAAGATGATGGAAGCTTTGTGACACGACCCAGCAGAAATCCTGTATACTTTGAGGCTCACTCAGCGAAAGGAATCAAATCATGAACAACAGAGTTTATGTTAATTACAACGTCACAAACTAGTGACAAACTTCCTTTAAAAACATTGCGTAAATGTCACTGTATATGAGGTCTGGACTTCTTCTTATTCAGTTAATTCACACTTAACTGGTGGTGTTTGTCACCCCACCCTAATGTGGCAACCACCACAGGCTTGTGAAATATCTGATGAAATGTCAGTAGTGTCGGTGCTAATGTGACCCAAACCCTCCACAACCCGCCAAGTGTACAAACAAGGAGGTTATTTAGTCTGAGTAGGAAGAAAAGTACTCTAAGCTTTCATCGCAGTTAGCTAATCCGCTCACAGGGTTTGGGATCTTGCAGCTACAGTCTTTTGTTTTGGCTGTTAGAAGCATTATTTGAAGAGAGCAGATACAGGAAGTGACAAGAAACTAAACTGAGAAGCTTCCTCTGAACCTAATTTCCCCTAAACTACAAGAAAAGCCTCATTTTTAAATTTTGCACAATGGTCCTTGATTCTTTTAAAGAGTTTTTTAAGAGGTTAACCACAACGAGACAATTTGGGAAGAATAAATTCAATTGAGAGTTGCACACATCTTGGACCATTTCTCAATGTGAAGTAAACTTAAATAACTTTGAGGACTTGCAGAGATGAGAGGTGGTGAACACAAAACTATCATTTTGTATTGAAATACAACATGGCGTGGCTGTCACTCCACATGGTAGCACTGGTTTTGAGTCTGAAATGATCAAGTTGTGAATTGTGACCAAAAAGGTGCAGTATGTAGGAGTGAGTGACATCTATTTGTGAGGTTGCATGTTGCAGCTGAATGTCCCTCACTTCATCCATCCCCTCCAAGCACAATGAGAAAGTGCTTCATATGCAAGTTCTGGGCTACTGTAAAAACATGGCAATGCAAGATGGCAGCCTCCATACAGAGGTGATGTACAGGTAAATACTAAGGGCTCATTGTAGGTTAACACTATAATGACAAGATCACATTATAACTGTATTTTGATTGATGTATTATCACCTAAATGCATGAATTATTATCATATTTACCCTACAATTAGCCCTTTATATTGACATAGGGGTTCTTATGGAGGCCATCATGTTGTGTTTACAGTAGCCCACAATGGACAAACTTAACACTTCTTGAATTTAAAGATGTCAAACATACATTCCTTTCGAATGTAACATACAGCTGCGCCTCCAGATACCAGGTAATCCTACAAACTGTACCTTTAACCTTTATCTTTAACATCCTAACCGTTGCCCATCCTTCAGGCTAAATGCAAAAGGGTTTCGATTGAAAAAAAAATACAGACCCACGTGTGCAGCTGTCACACTAAGATGCCATTTCAAAAATCTGGGAGTGACACACGTGCTATTGGAGGTCTAGCTGCTGTTCCCAGAAACACAATAATAGCAATAATCCCGTTTGACATGATTCATGTTCTGAGAAAATGAACCACACCTTCTCCACTTTGGCTGCATCCAAGTGCCACTCAATGACAAGGCAATGTCATATTTATAAACCTGACTCAGACTGGAACAGGGCCTGGGGCTGAAACCTCCCCAAAAATAAAAGACGAAATAAAGCAATGATGTATGTTTGTGGTGTATTTCCTCAACCGAATACTGTGTCCATGCAGAATTGTAAAGGTGAAGAGCACAGTGTAATTAATGTGGCTGAGCTGCCATGTAAACACACAGTAAAAAGGGTCCAGTGACCTGGGTGAGGTGGTGTGTTGTTGTCATTTGACCGTTGAATCCTGTAATCTGCATCACAGACGTGACACACAATGGACGCCAGTGTCTCGAAAAGCCCCTAAAGGCGGATGCAACAATAGTGTTATTACCTTGAAGACTTTCCCAAAGGCGCCGTCCCCGAGCTCCCCGATAATGTCCCATATTTCCTCCGGGTTCACGTCCCTGTGTACATGCTCGTACTGCTTCTTCTTCTTGTCGGGCCCCAACTTGAATATTTTCCGAAAATTGAAGAAGGACATGTTTGTTTAGCCGGAGGTGAACTACCAGCTAAGCAGCAGCAGGATGATGGTCTCCTCCGCCTCTTCTTCTTCTTCTTTTTCTTCTTCTTCTGCGGCTGCTGCTTCTTCTTCGGTTGTTTCCGCCTCTACGCAAAATATACACTAAATTAGCGGTGCCTTCTACCGCTGATTGAGCCTCCGAGTGTCGGCCGAAAAGAGCCGCATTCATGCGTTAAATGAACCCGGTGTTAAGTCCATTCAGCTGCGATAATGTCAATTATAACTCCCCCGAAATCACATTGTAGCTGGCGGTGCTTCACAGACAGGACGTTGTCGTCCGGGGGAGGAGGAGGAGGTGAAGGAGGCTTGGTACTACACACACAACGGTCAGAAAGAACGCGCCTCGTTTACGTTATAAACAATTAATATGGAATAATAGATACCGTCGATATCGTCACTCACACCACGACGTTTCGCATATGATTTACGTTACCGGGGGAGAGGCGGACAAGAGGTAACACCTCATGCTTCGGTTGGATGAGCATACAGAAGTTAGCGGAGTGGCGTCAAGACAGCAAAGGTTGCTAATGGGGTTTCCGTTGGGAGACATCTTCAAAATAAAACCTGGTTGATGTGATACATTGAGTGCAGGAGTCTAATTAGAAGGG